>PVLD010010842.1:0-68545 GCA_004027595.1 Dinomys branickii | reverse complement strand
GAAAGAGAAGGGAGGGAAGAAAGGAGGGGAGGGGGAGGGAAGGGGAGAAGGGAGTAGAGGGTGGAGGAGAGAGGAGAGGAGACGAGACGAGACGAGACTGTATTGGTTCTTCACTCTTCCACACTGGGTTTTTCTCACCTCTTTTCCCATCTGTCACTGACCAATGCAAGTGACACAGCCAATCCAGACTTCACGGTAGCAGGCAAACAAAATCCTCTGGCAGTGTGAAGAACCAGGTATGAACATATGATAATAAAGTCTGCCAGATACACAAGTGCAAGTGGAATCCTGACTCCTGAGCTGCATTTGTGAAACTATTCATGTGCACGTGTGTAGCTCTGTTGTGTGTCCACATTCATCTAAGGTCAGAAGTAATTCACTTGGTAATATGGCCAGGAAGACTGCTTTGATGCAATGTATTTTTTGTGTTTGTGTATTTTAAATAGTTTTTTACAATAAAACTCTTCACATTATTTCAGATCTTTGTATATTTTTGTATTATTCTAATAATAACAGGCTGAATATTTGAGCTTTGACTGTGGTCTTTGGCTTGGTTTTCCCATAAACTAAAACAGATGGACCATGTTATCATCAGCTACACTGGCACCTAGGTGAGGCAAATCACCTTCTGACATGACTAGCCACCTTCCTCAGAAATGGAGTGTTTCTGTACACAGGGAAAGGAGTCCTTGCGTGAGACTTTGCTTTGAATCGTCTGTTAGCACAGTTTAAGCTGCATGGCCTGGGGAGCTACAACTAACACTTGCTCTGGTTTTGATGCTCTTGTATATAACACATCGGAGCAGCCAAACGAGCATAATGAGGAGGAGTAAATGGGACAAGCACAAAGTGCTCTCTGGAGAAAGGTGCTCACACAAATGCCAAGTGCCACCAGGACACTCACTCTTATTGTAATCTTTAGATTGCAGGCTCAAGGTCCTTCCTAAACTGTGCTTAGTGGGATGAATTTCAGAATGCAATTTACATTAACCACCTTTTACTTACCTACAGATGACAAATTAGGCCCTTGACAAATCTTCTGCAGGGCCACACGCTGTATGCTAATTGACTGCCTAGTGTTAATGCTCTGTAGTAAGAAAGTGCATTTATTACTGGGACTCCATTCCAGCTCATTTTCATAATGATATTTTATGATGATGCCACTACGTAGAGAAGAATGATCTGTGACAGCAAGAGGATGGACTCACAGGGCTTGAGATGCAATATGTTTCCAGGTTGACACCTTCTATTTGTACAACATATGCACAACATGGCAATAAAGAAAGAATGAAAGCTGCTGAGACACAAAATGAAGCCAAGGGAAAATGAGAGTACAGCCAGCGTAAGATGAAGCCGGGAGAAGGAGGCCCTCCACAAGCACGCCTTGACCTTCTGGACGTCCTATGGGCCACGCTTCAGCTAGAGGGATAGGGCTTTATGCAAAGAGGGAAACACCCGCTTCACAACACACATGTGAACAAAATATTTCTTAGAAAGAATAACCAAGGAACTGTGCTTAAAATGTTTACTATGTTATTTTGGGCAAGGGCTCTTGACCTCCTCTAGGTCATTTTCCTCTTCATTGAGAACAATAGTGTTTGCCTTATAGGATGATTGAAGCATCTTCTGAAAGGATTTGAATGTTGTGCCTACTAACAAAACTACCAGTGTATAGTGACTTTCTGACACAAGTAAAATTTCCCTCATTAAGCGAATAAGTTTCAAAGTGCATAAGGAGATACAGAGCATCAAGAATAGTTTCTGCTCAGTAGCTGTGTGTGGAGGACCACCTGGATGACTCTCCTGGAAAGAAGAGCTGTTGTTTTCATTTTGGCCTAACCTGGTCCTATTTCCATGTATTAATGTGTACAGAACTGGCTAGAACATTTCTTACCCCTTCAATTGGCTTTAAACAATGCAAATCAATCTAGCCAAGGTTCTGATGTGTAGTCTTTGAAGCAAAGTGACAAGGAAATATTTCCCAGTCTCTATAACTCCCAAATAAAGATGTGTGAGCCAGGCAGGACAGAAAGACATGCTCCATACTGTCAACTGGGATGAGCCTAGAGATAAGAGACTATGACTTCCCAGGCTATATAAGATGACACATTTGCTTAGGCAATGACCCCCAAAACATTAGATACTACTTCAATTTTGTTATGAAGATTACTCCCTCTGCATGTCTCTCTGCATGTTGCAGACGTGATTTCAGGCCTCCTACCTAGCCCAGCTCACAGCACTCCTGTACTTCCTGCCATTCTCACAGTCACTCATCCTTGAGCAACTTCCTTCACAAATTAATAAAACCCAGGTTCTGCCCTGGGTTGAAGCCTTTGTTCCAGATGGCCATCATCACAGCCACACTTAGGACCTCTTGGCTCCCTACAACTACAAATATGCCTTAGTGTCTTTATTCTCGCCATGGGTTGCACTGGAAGTGGTAGATTGGAATTCACTCACTAGAATTCCAATAACTTTTCCATTGTATTACAAATATAAACTTCTTGGGCCATGATGAGGACCCAGAAGGGTTCTCTGTAGATGCATTTCTGTGGACTAGTGGGTAGGATGTAGGCTGCATGGTATACGGGCGAACACTCTCCAGGAAATTTCGAAGAGGTGAGGAGGGCATGTTTCTTTTTAAATTAACACAGCAGTGCAAATGTGATTTGTAAATCATTTTTCCTTCTGAGAGTGGGGTTGGAGTCAGGGATGGGTGGCTCCTTCTGACCTCATTGCTCGTACCTTAGCCTGGCCTGATTTTGTCTCACTGGTTTTCTCATTAGCTTTTATTGATTTAGCTAGTACTACGCACAGGCAAAATGCTGAGTCCCTTAAGGACAGCTTTAGTCCCATTATTTCTCCCTAAGTTCTTGGAACTAACTTACAACTACGTAGGTTTGTATCATTAATACCTACATATACACACTAGTTGGAAAACACTCCAAATTTGGAAATATATAAAGGAAAAGGGTGAATTTCTTCCTTACTGGGTTTTATGTCTGTCTATTCCATTAATAAAATTAGTAGATAAATACATAGAAAAAAACAGGATCACATATAGGTTATTTTAATGCAACTTTTTAATCTTAAAATATCTCCTGGGAATCTTTCTATGTCTTTCAAATATACTTATCTCCTATTTAAAACTGCATAACATTTTATAGTTGATGTCATATGTAAACAAAAAGGAGACTAGTGTTGACTACAAGGTGTGATTTCATCTTTATAAATTTTATGTGGCAGTATGAACCAAAAATAACTCTGATTTGAGGAATTTGGAGAACTTACCCAAATGGAAGCCAACAATAGCTCCTAGATTGGGAGGAGGCACGAAGCTGTAGCTCTGGCAGTGAGAAGCACGATGAGAGTGATTTTAGGATCATACTCATGTTTTTATGCACCGAGGGCCATGATTTAAACAAACACACACATAAGTTGTAAAATGGCAGCCATTGCTACCTGTCTTAGATTTTGTTGGTTCCCTGTTGGTCAGTAAGAAAGCTGAACATTTGCAAAAGCACATGACGTTGCCAAACTTGGAGTTCTTTGCAAGTTGTGGGATTTGAGACTTGTTGGTACACAGAGTTCAGGCTGAGGATCTATGGGAAGTGTCTTTCCTCTCCCTTGATTAAGAGTGCGAGGAGACACAGATGTTTACAGACTCCTAGAGAGTTCATGCTTTAGGGCAGTAATAAACTTGAAGTTTTCCTGGTGATTTCATCTGGTCTCAAGCATCAGGAGGTTACTCTTCCCCACACAGTGTGTGGCCAATCATATTTTCCGCGTCTCCAGTGTCTCTGCAGCTAACCACCTGTCAGCTCTGATGTGCCTTAACGAAAGCAGTGCCTTGTGCGCCACTTGTCAAGTTTGAGGAGGAGCATGACACACCACGGTTACTGCTAGCTGGAGAAAGGGACAACTTTTGTGCATGCCAGCTAATTGGTGTCGATTCACATCACCTTGCATTGCTGTGACAGGCACAAATCAGAGTGGCCAAGGGTTGTACTAGTCTCTGCCCTCCCAGGGCCTACAATTTGGCATCTAGGGCTCTTACACCTCTAACCCAGAACCATAGCAAATTGTGCTCTAAATCATCTTAATCTTCAGGTCAAACAAATTTCAAGGATTCAAATTACAAAGATTCAAAGGAGCCCATGAAGTTGCCACAGATGGCAAGGTTGCCTTCCTCTTCCTAGTGCCAAAGCACAGAGAAAATGCACTGAGAAGTGGAACTTGCACAGAAGGTTCACTACTAAAAGGGCACAGGTCTGCTCCCACCCCGGTCCTTTGTCAGGGGCATTTTTCTTGTTTTTTAATCTTCACACATTCAAGCTACTCCTGTCCTAAACTTAGAAGAGGATGCATACCTGTATTCACAGCACTCTGGAGGCTGAGGCTGAAGGATGGAAGCTGGGGCCTGGGCCACTTAGCAATTTAGTGAGAACCTCTCTCAAAAAGGAAAATAATAAAGCAAAATAAAATAAAATGGACCGGAGATGTAGCTTAATTCAAAGGCCCTGGGTTTAATCCCTACTAGTACTACTACTATTACACACACACACACACACACACACACACGCCAACAGATCCCTCTCACAGCCTTGTGAACTTTCCAGATAGAGTTAGAAAATGTGATTTCTTATTGAAAAACAGTGAGCAGTGGTGGAAGAGTGTGGTCTCCAAGAGACAAGCAGGTCTTACCCAGATCCTGAGAGCCCCATGCCAGAGCCCTCAATGCCCAGCATCACTTCTCCTCCAGCTTTCTGTCTTTTTCTCAAGTGCCAGGCACGTTATTATGGCTGGATCTGGATGTTCCCCAAAGTCTCATGTAGTCGTAAGTGGGGCTTTTTCAGAGGTTTCTGGATCTAGAGTGTGTGACACTGGCATTACGGGCATGTGATTTCTAAATTACTCCCCTGATTGGCTTGGCACCACCCTAAGAACAGTAGCTTAGATAGAATACAAAAGGAGCAGAAAGAAGATGCTAAGGTTGCTTGGACTCGCTTTTTTGCAACTTTGCTGCTTTGCTACCTTGTGCCCACAATGAACAACTTCTCCTCTGCTGTACCGCCCTGCTTTGAAGACAGCCCATGATGTACTGAACTCTCTATAAACTGTGAGCCAAGATAAGCCTTTCCTCCTTTAACTTTGCATGTTGAGTATTTTGTCTCAGTAAGGAGAAAAGTAACTAAAACATGTTCTCATTATTTTTAATTTTATGAAACAATGAGACAAAATTTCATGATGAAATAATAAGAGAATAACAATCATTAATACACTGTGTATCATTTTCTTTGAAGTGGTTATTCAGAGTACAAGACAGTCCAAAAAGATTCTAACAAAGAAACAACACATAGATAATAAAACAAAACTTTCTTTTCAATGAACTAAAACGAACTACTAGTATAAAGCAAACAAATTAGCTTACATATTAAAATATTTCTGAGACAATGGAATAGGTAATTAGGGAAGCATTTGCCTTCTCCTTACTTCCTATTTATCTCCCTCCTACATATAATATATCAAAAAAAAAATATATATATATATGTATATTTGTATGTGTGTGTGTGCCTCCAGCTTTCTTTACTCCTTAAACTGTGTGTTGAAGTTCAGAGGTACTTTTCACTATCTCTGCCTTACCTAGGATCCCCTATATTACTTTTCTCCACAACACTGGTTACTCTACAACCTATGTACCAATTGTTTCTGCACATTAATTGTTGAAGTTGCATGTGATCACATTTCTCTGCTAGAATGCAACCTTAAGGGGGCAAGGATTTTGTCTATGTTGTTCACTAGTGACTTATCACTGGTGCCAGGCCCATGGTAGGTGTTCAGTCAATATTTATGGAGAAAAGGAAGAAAGAAAGGGAGAGGGGGAAGGAAAAAGAGAAGAAAAGAGAGAAGGAAGGGAGGGGGCAAGGAAAGGAGATGACAGTGACTTTAGTGCTGGTGTAGCTGAATCCTCAGAGCCACTTGAAGTCCCTGCTGTGGCCCAGCTCCCTGCTGTCACTGCGTGGCTGCTCTGCCTTGATCTTCCTTCTGGTTTCAAGATGAGTGGCATCTCTCATGCTGCTAAGCTTGTGAGTAGAAAATGGCAGCACTTCCTTTTTGTTGTTCACACATTGTCATACTTTATCTATACTAGAGGAGAAAAAGAGTCAGACGTGGGACTCGGGTGGAGCAGTGCCCAGGCAGGTGTTGGCAGCCTGGTTGTGGCTGTGGGGTGGGGTGGGGTGGGTGGAGAGGGAGGAAGGCCCGGGCTGCTCTTCCTAAGCAAGTGTTCTAACTTCTGTTGAATCTCACTGGCTTGCCACATGGTCTCCTGTGTCAGGAGGGCTGCCAGTTTTAAACACCCGCTTAATTAATTTAGTCAGAGATTTACAAGAAAAAAAATGAAAGAGAACTAAGCCAAGTGCTTAACTTTAATTCAGAACAAATTATCTGATTTCTTTTTAGCAAAATGCTCCTTAAGCTTCACAGAAGCACAGCAGATTTTTTCAAAGATATATCTTAATGTGTGGTTGTTTCCAGGTGACTGCTGGAAGTTACTGTGCTTTTACTCTGAGCCTGCAAGGTTTGCTGGAGTGCTTTTGTTCGGCGTTTCAACTCTGTGGGAGGTACTATCGCACTGGCAGAGCAGTGAGGCCTGAGGCTTTTCCTTTTCAGAATAGTGCAGCAGCTCTGCACTGGGTCTTTGAGATACTAGAAAGTGTCACCAGGTGGGGTGTGAAGAGGTTCCCTGAAGTGTAGATGGGGACCTCAACTCACCCCAACTGCGGGGTAGGTTGTAGCTCTGCTGACTTCCGTCACAAAAAAAAGAGTTTTCAAGATGCTTACTGAGAGGCATAAAGAGAGCTATCAGGCAGATAGAGGTACAAGCTCAGAGGGCAGCGTACGCCTCCGTAGACGAGGTGCCTTATGGTCCGGGTAGGAGTTTTCCGCAGTCTTGGGGTGCCTTCAAGATGCAGGCCGTGTATTCCTGCTGCTGGCCAGGCCCGCGTCTGGTGGGATGGGCTGGATGGAAAACCATCCTCGTGTGCTTTGTGTGCACTTAGTACAGCGGCTGTGAGGATGGAGGTTCTGGCAGGAAAAGCGCAGCCTCCATTGACACGTAAAAAGTAGGGGCCCAATTTCCAAGCTCACCGTGTCTTTGAAACCTGGGAATTTTGGGAATCTTCTAGAAAAGGCAGTTGTTTTGTTTGTTCATAAGCTTATTGCTATACTCTTAAAAACTGAAAATTCTAGTTCTGTTTCTATGTTAATAAAGTTTTGAATGGATAACTTTTTTTGTCCTGAAACTACAGTTTTGCTTAAAAGTATAATTTAAAAAAATTAAATTTACCATTGAAAAAAATTAAAATTACCTTCTCCTCTGTCTACCTATGGTTGTTTCTTCTACTGTATTTCCAAAGCACTGAGTAGAGTCCATGAGGTCAACTTCAAAGTCGTTCTGAAAGCTACCCATGGGCCCTGTCTGCTCTACACCTCAGGAACACTTTGAGGCACAGGAAACTGATTCCAGGAACTTGAAAAACTGCAAATTTCTGTTCCCTGCTCTGGCATTCAGATAAACAAGGCACAAGGCCTAAAAATTTTGGGTTTTCATTATCTCAGGGCCTTGCAATGTAATGAGATTTAGAAATTTTCCTTTGGGAGATTACAAAAGAAAGCATCAATATATAATCTGCACCACATCATCAAGGGGAACCCTGAGCTGCTACTGAAACACTCATGTTGGATGCTGCCAGTTGGACCCTTGATGTCAGGAAGGTGGTGTGGACTTCCCAGCCAACAGAGCCAGAAGCCCGATCAACTGCTTCTCTTCATAAAGTACTCAGTCTCGGGTATTTTGCTCTAAAACCGCAGAAAGACAGACAAACAAGAAGAGTTAGAAGGAGGTGAACAGGGAGGAGGAAAGACAAGCCAGGGATTGAAACAGTGAGAGAAATGGAAAGAAAATAAAATTCAGTAGACTTCTGACACCATTTATTTTAATCATTTATATGTTTTTAAGAAAACTGAATTCCAGCTGAATGTCTCCTGTTCAGTTTTCTTGAAGACATGAAGAAGCTTTGAGATAAGGCATTTTGAAATGGGTTTTTGGAGTGAAGAGAAATGCATATGAAGGACAGGAGAGTGAAGGATTTAATTAGGAAATCCATAACCTAAGCTGGGCTGTTTCATATTTTTCTGGTCACTTTTGTAAACCATCCGCGCCCCTCCACATGCTTGGTTAGAAGCTGGCTAAAGGTGCCTAATCTCTTCTGCTGGCCACCTAAATTTTCATGTCCTCATTTCTCTGGCAGGCTCCCTCAGCTGCAGGGCTACACTGTACCCAGAATTAACTCTGCCTGCAAATGACGCCATTTGGGGTGGTACTGACTATTGGCTCTAGACATTGTTTCGGTTTTAGATTAAATCATGAGAAATCAAGTTTTTTCTAAGCTATAAAATGTTGAATTTCAGTGAATGCAGAAGAAGAAAACAATGAAAATTGACTACCTTAAGCAAATGACCTTTGAGATTCTGCTCTATTTAAAGGTCAGCAGGCTTGAAGTGCGGCCTCACAGCAAACAACTGGCCAGTAGCATTTCACGCTCAGACTCTCATACCTTTATACCATTCCAGCACGCTCCGGGCATCTCAGTCGGAAACTAGAAATCAGCGCAGACTTTCTCCCCGCCTGTCCAGCCGTCACTCACGCTGCCCCTCTGCAGGCCTAGGCGGCAGTTTCGTTGGCCTGTGCTCCCTCCTGCTGCCCTTTTCCTCACAGGTCTACAGGAGCTTTTTGCCCTTCTTTAGGCTCCTCTGGGTTCATTGTTCCCACTATCCATCGCCTTATTTTTTACTAACACATAAATATGACTGCATAATACATTTATTGATTTGGTATATTTTGGCATTTTTGAGCCTTGAATGTTAGGCTTGATGGTCTAGCTTTGTCCACATCCCTGCTCTCATACCGCTCTGTGCTCCCTCCCATCCCCCTTCTGCTTTATCCACAGAAGTGCTTGCAATCAGAGTCTGCAGGATCTCTCTAGTTTGTGATGTTTTATCCATGTTCTTAGAGTTATTGGCAAATCACACATCAAAGCCCTAGGCATTCTTCAGGACACAGCTTCTCCAGGAATCCTCTTGTAACCCCTTTTCTGGTTTGCACTCTTCTCCGTGCTGAGGACACTTTGAGAGGAAAGACATTCAGTACTTGTCACTGAATTATAATTAGTATTGTCTGCTATACTGTTCCGATTCACTTCTGTAGTGCAGCATCTAATATAATGGGCGCCCCATTTGGCGGGTGTTAAAAAGAGTAATTTCTTTCAGGAACCACATATGACTCATTTTATGTCATTCAGATATGTCTGATCTTGGAACCTTTTAGTCTAGTGAGGGGTATAAGATGAAGTCAGATTAAACATAATCCTTCTATGATTCTTTTCAGGAAGCATTTGGAAAGAAGCACAACTGAATGTCTTACAACTATTTTTCCACGTTGCACATAGAAAACCATTTTTCATAAGTTACTGAGGCCAACACTGTAAAAGAAACAAAGCCTGTAGTAACAAAGAGGGATAGAAAGGTGAGAGAGGGAGAGAGAGGGAGAGAGAGAGGGAGAGACCCAAATGGAGAGAGAAAAGATCGTACTTTCTCTTCCAGACACTGGATACATTCACACATGAAACAATTTCATACCTCTACACTTTGAGTCATGTAAGCAACAGCTAATAATTTTAATTTGCAGTACTGTTACTTCAAAAACAGGAGAAGATATCAATTAATATTTATCAAATGGAGGAAGTTTTAAGAAAACATTTTATATGATGATGGAAGAGAAAAGCTAAGTTTAAAAACACCAGAAAACATATGGCAGTGAAATAAGACAGAATATTTGACTAGAATGTCTTCTAATGCAGAAAAAAGTATGTTAAATACACAGAGAGGGAAAAAACACATTAAGGGAGTGTGGAAGAAAGATTAAACGCTGAACACAGGCAGAACCATTGAGGAGACCCGCACCACTCAAAGACTGGCATGAAGGGAATAACCCATCTGACAGGAAAAGCAGAATGCAACAGTGTTGAGTGCATTTTATTAATTTACCTTTCTCATTTCATTTTTAGCACACACAGTGTACCTGGATTTGCAACTTTTCTGTAGGAGTTAATCCTGACAGGTGTGGGTGCAAGGCTGTCCTCCAGGTCAAAGAACAAGACGATGAAACCCACCAGGAATGGCTTTACTGCACGCTGAGGCTGGCCAGGCCCCATCTGTCGTGGTGAGTGAAATATCATTCACAGAATGCAGGTTTTTGAGCTCTGTGACTGCAAATAGCCAAAGCAAGGCAACAGTCAGGATAAAAGGGTCCGAGGTGAGGGAACTATATTTTCTGGGTGGTCTCCGCTCCATGTGGCAGTCTGGTAAGGCAGAACCACTTCTTGACTGCTGGCTGATACCTCACACGCACGCGTCAGGAAACCCTTTGGCTTCTGTAATAAGAATGATGATAGACAATAAAAAATGAGTTTGCTCCAGGCAGTTACGTATTCTGTGTGCAGAAGTGAGTTTCTATCTTAAGACTAAGGTATATGTACTAACCACAGGGGGACAGGCTTCTGATAATGATTCTTTTGGTTTAAAGAGCCAGTTATAAGAAAAGGAGAGATAAGTATCTCTTCTACTCTGAAATAATGAGGTCTCCTTGGGAGTAAAGGCAATAGTTCTGGAGGTATCAGCCAATGAATTCATTTTTTATATGATGAACAATTAATTTTAAAAGTTAGCAAAGGATGTAGTCACCTATTTGTTTCAAAAGGGAAATAAATACATTTTCCATCATTTGAGGAGGTAAGGAGGAAGATTAGATAACGGGCACGTGCTGAGGAAGGAAAGGCACCAAAGCAGAAAAATCTTCACGTTTGTGAAAGCTGAAAGTGACGATGTTGAGGTGAGATTCAGTGTATAAGTCTGGTCAATAAGTAGAAAGCTGAAAAAATTGAAAACAAGACACAAAACAAAGCAAAACCCAGCAATTCTTCGTGTATTCTGTGGAGGGATGAAGAGCCAGGCAGACAGCTGGTCCCAGAAGAGACAGCAGGACACACAGGACAAGCCAAGGAACTCAGGACAGGAGTGGGAAAATCTAAGCTCCATTCTGAGCATGGCAGGAGGCTCGGAAGGAACGAGTCTGTGAGTTAAACCTCCAGGGGGACCAGGTCACTCCCTGGCCTAGAGAGACCAGGTTGCCTCTAGGAGCTCAACCAGGTTGTCACAGTGAGTCCCGGAGGAAAGCTCCTTCTGGACATAGAAGGAAAAGAAATGCTGTGAAACATGCCAAAACATTCTATCATCTCAACAACTCTCAGCCCTAGGAGAAATCAATTAACCAGCCTAACCTTCTGGGTACTCTCACCATCTAACTCACCCAGGGTAAGGGAACTACTTCATCCCAGCCATCGGGCCACCCCGTGTTATGTGAAAGCGGTGGGGAGGAAATTGAAAATCACGCGTGACGTTCAGGACGTCGAGGGCTCAGGTAAAGACAGACTCCTGATTGAAAAACCTTACGATACTTCTCTCACAGCTAACTACCACGTTAGATTGGGTGGATTAACAGTGGTCTCTTTAACCTGGTAAAACACGCTCGTGTGTCTGAACAAAAAAAGTCTTACAGGGTTTATGAAAAGGCAGAAAACAGAATTTCAAAATACAAAGCAAGTGCTAGAACCAAACAGCAAAACTGTTGGAATTATCAGATGAAGAATTTTAAGGCAGTTCGGATTAATGTGCTGAGGGAACAAACGGGTAAAGAAAATACCATCAACAACAGATGGACAATGTAAGAAGAGAGATGGAAATTCTAAAGCAAAAAGTATAAATTCTTGAGCTCAATAACAGAAATGAAGAATGTATTTAATGAGTGTATCAACAGACTGAGAATGGCTAAGGAAAGAATCTATAGACTTGAGCATATTTCAGCAGAAACCTCAAAAACTGAAAAGTACACACTGGAGGCAACCAACCAAACAAAAAAACAGAGCAGAAAGTTCGAGGACAGTAGCATGGGCGCGAAAGGTATCAAATACATACAATGGGAGCATCAAAAGGAAGAAGCGAGGGTAAGATAGGTTTAAAACACTGCTGATTCCAAGTTGATGTGAGAAAAAAAGTCCTGAAGGGAGCCAGAGGGGAAAATACCTAATTAATAGAGGAATAAATTGGAATCACATCCAATTTTTCTTCAGGAAACATGTAATCAAGAAGAGTGGAATGAAATACTTAAAAGATTAATTGAGTAAATCCACTGATCTAGAATTTTACAGCCTGTAAAATTTCTTCATAAGCGAAGAAGAAATAATGACTTTTCCAGACAAACAAAAAGGGAGGGAATTTATTGCTAGTAGACCTACCTTACAAGAGTGGTTAAAATAAATTCTTTGGAAGGCTGATAAATATAGGTCAGAAACTTAGATGTACATAAAGAAAAGGAGAACACCAAAGAACAAATAACTCAGGGTAAATTAAAACCTTTCATTTTGTTAAACGAGGAATATCTGTAGGCAAAGTTTATTCAAAGTAATGGCAAAATATATTGACTGATGAAAACACATATGAATTATACATATGTATGCTTATGTATTAAGGGAGAGAATAACTTCAGTAACGGGGAAGAGGGAGAAATTAGGGTTGTTTTTCTATTAAAGAGTATGTACACATTCTGTGAAGTGGTATAGTGCTATTTCAAATTAAATTTCAATTAGTTGTGCATGTGTCTTGCAAATTCTCAAGTGACCACTGACATTTTTAAAAGGTTAGAAGCATAACTGACATACTAAGAAAGGTGATAAAATAGAGTCATACAAAATGTTTAATTAAAACCACAAAAATCTTAAAAAATTGGAAGACAAAAATAAAGACAAAGGACAGGCCAATACACAACAAACAGCAACAAATGCAGATGAATATCGATTCAGCTACATCAATAACTTTGAATATTAATAGTCTACGTGTACCATTTAAGTCCGAGATGGTTAGAGTAGATAAAAAATCAGGACCACACATATATCGTCTACAGGAAAGCCTCTTTGAATATAAAAACACATGGATTAGCACATGGTTGGAGGAAACTGTATTATGGTAACCCTAACCAAATGAAATCAGAACTGGTCATATTAATTTTAGACAGGCCAGATTTCAAAGCAAGGAATGTTATCAGGGACAATGAAAGGGATTACACAATGTTAAAGGGGTAAACTCTCCAACAGGGCACATTAATATGTGTGCACCTAACATCAGAGACAAGGGAACCCTGGTACACTGTTGGTCCAAAAGTAAATTAATACAACCATATAAAAACAGTGTGCAAATTCTTTAAACAGTCAAAAACAACTACTATATGACCTACAATCCCATTACTGGGTATGAATCCAAGGGAGCTGAAATCAGCCTGTGATGTGACATCTGCATTCCTATGTGTACGACCACAGAGCTCACAATACCCAAGAAACAGAATGAATCTCAGCAACCATCAGTGATTGTTGGAGAAAGAAAATGCAGCCCACATATGCTGTGTGCTGCGACTGAGCCATAAATAAGAGTGAAATCCTGTTGGACTGGAGAGCATTGTATACGGAGTGAAGCAAGATAGGCATAGAAAGACAAGTAGCGTGTAATGTCATTCTTGGGTGAATTCTAAACAGGTTGATTTAGAGAAGATGAGAGGTGAGTGGTGGTTAGCAGAGGTTGGGGCAAGTAGTACAGCGGCAGGGAGGGGAGAGGCTGGTTAATGGGAACTAGGCTATAGTTAGGAAGCCATAAGGGATTCTGGTGTGCTGTGGCATAGGATTGCTATAGCTGAAAATAATGTACTGTATGCTTTAACAAAATGTTTTATATGAGTTAGAAGAAAAGGTGTTAAGTATTTTCAACATCAAGGAATTTTAAAGATTCAAGGAGACAGATATGTTCACCTTAAACATGACACATTGTGTAGGTGTATACATGTTTTGATGTATCACATGACACCCTATAAATATGTTTACCTTTTATGTTTTAATGTAACAGTTAATCATAAACGTAGTTGAAAAAGCTTTCCTTGCAGGAAATTGTATACTGCCGAATTAGATGCAGTCTTTCAAGAATGTCACAATGTGTCTATTATTTCTCAGTAAGTCCAGCCTATATGCCATCAAACAAACCCAGAGTCAATTCCTAAAGATGTAGGTGTATGTCAGGCACGTACTAAAGTCACTGGGATCTGTCTAGCAGCAGGACCTATTTAGTTGTATGTTCAGTGGGTGGGCAGGTGCAGTGTAACCTCTCTGCCATTTAAATCACTGCAACCTTTGAGTGACAGGTAGAAGGATCACAGAGAATGTTTGACAGGAGTAAGGGCTGAATTACACTACACTGCTGAGTACAGTTATAAAGCCCAGGGTAAGCATTAGAAATCACTGCAATGTGTGATTTTTTTTAATGTGCCAAACACAAAATATAGGTTGTTTAGTGCTGTGGACAGTTTTCACTATGCCTGGTTCCTATTGGTATGTGTGTTTTGCTTCCTGCAAACCCTGGCAGATAAAATTTACCACTAGTTTTGTAACATTATTGAGATTTATGCTGCAACATGGACAGTGAGCACAACCTTCATAGTGAAGAGAAACTCTTCACATGTAGGAAGGGTGTTTAATGAGCAGAAATGCTCCAAAGTCAATGCCCAGAGACGCAAATCTGAAGGCAGTGCCTACCACCATGCGTCTCAGATACCAGCCCCCTCTCTCCCTGTGCCATGGCCACTTGTCCTGTGCAAGACTTCCCTTCAGCTCACTCTCATTTCAGCCCTGCAAGGGCTGAGCCGAGTGGCTAGCGTACCCTTTGAAAGTCCCTATTTGTCATTTTTAGATGCTATTGCCTATTATACATAATCATAATAAATAAGCTTTAATAATTAATTTGCAAGTATTTAACATAAAATCATGCATTAAAACAAAATTTAATGTCTTTTGCAGGATCTTAATTGAGCTTATTACTCCACCCAATGTAAGATCCCCTTTCAATTAAAATTCTTTGCAGCAGTAATTGTAATAATAATTGCATCAACCCACATACATTTGTGTCTTATCATCCTGAACATGTCTCTCATCTTGGCACTGTAGGAAATCTTTGTATTGGCAGAATGTTAGTGAAGCGTGTTGCAGTTAACACTAATTAATTCATGTTGATTTCTTCACAATCTAATAAAACAAAATTAAACCTGTACTTTGTTCATTTGGTTCATATTTTCCAAATGAGAATCCTCCTGGCGACTTTGTAGAGGGCATGTCCGACCTACAGAGATGGTCCCTTCGTGTTTCCTAAAGAAGGTTCCAACCACAACGGTGATGATGACACGTAAGACAGGAAGAGAGCTGCCTCAGTGTGACAGGGATTCTTCAACTCGGACTTCTAGTTAAGAATTTAGAACCACACAGCAGAGTCTGAAAGGATTTACATGACAAAAATAGAGCAATAAAAATTATAAACTCCCTAGCTTATAGATAGGAAGCCCTAGAGCTGTAACGCTAAAAGATCTGAAAATACATCATCAGGGTAACTAACAACATTTTAAGAAAACTTTTGAGATTCTATAAAATCAATTTTCCATCTTATGGATAGATTTTTCTATTTTTGGCTTTAGTTTTACTTTCATTTTTTGCTTGATTTTTCACTTTTATTTAGCTAGGGAAGAGCTTCTTAAAATTGTATTGATTATGATTCAGAGATAAACACTTCAGTTCTTGCAAAAACATTCAAAAGAGAATTTATAGGTTCTTTTTTTTTCTTGGTTTCTTTTCACCGAGGAAAATTTTATATTTTGAAAACAACTCTGATATTGGCCAAATAACTTTTCAAATTTGACTCTCTGGGTGTTTTTCTCACAAAATGACAAGGTTGATCAATATAATATTTCCAGACTAAAATTTTGAAACCATGTGATACCAATACAACATAAGCAGCCAAAATCTTATTCAGAGGAAAATTCATAGTCACTCAACACTCTTGCTAATTTTATATAACCTACTGTAGCAGGCACTGATAGTAGATGTATTATACAGACAGAATTTTTTATATTTCAATTGTGCATTTTTATTGGTACGTGTTTATGGTACATAATGACTACATTCATCATGGGGAGCACATCTTAATTCATTTTTGTCCCCTTCTCCTTCCATTCTTCCCTGCTCCCTCTAACTCTGGATCCCTGTCCCACTTCACAAAGCTCTATTTGCATGTTTTCTCAGATTCTCTCTTCAAGAAATTCCATTTGCCACAGGTATTCCCCTTTTAGGAATCTTTCCAAAAGCGTTAAAGTCATCAAATTCAAGTGATGTATGTATGTGCATGTTCATAGCAGCACAATTTATAGTAGCTAAATCTTAGAAACAGCTTTTATGTCCATCAATAGACGAGTGGATAAGGAAAATGTGGTATTTATACACAATTGAGTACTACTGTGCCATAAAGAAGGATAAATTTGACTGATTTGTAGGGAAATATATGCACTTTGAGACCACAATGCTAGAGTGAAGTAAATCACACACACATGTGTAAATATCACATGGTTTTCCTTGGGTGAGAAGCTCAAAGTATAAATAAAGAGCAAAATAAAGGATCGATAATAGTAAATAGGTAGAGGTCTTTTCCAAATGGGAAGAGGAGCAAGAGATGGAAGAAGGGAGGGAAGGAAGGGAGAAAGGGTTTAAAAGACAGAATTACTTTAGAAAGTGACTATAGCTGTCTTGCTAGAAGCAGTAGCCCAAGCACCGTGTCAAGCAAATGAACCAGAAAGGAAGAAGAGTAAAAATGGACCATGATCTGAGTTGAGCCAGAACAAACCAGATCGTATGGGGTTTGATGACTCACCCCTTGCAATGTAGGAAAATTATATAAAACAGTCTTTGCTTTTAACAAATTTTACAGGGCAGCAGGAATCAGTTGTAAACATGGACTGTTTTCTAGGACTGAAGACGAGAAGGAGACATTGTTCAGGGAACTCGTGTAACTACCTGAATATCTCTTAGCACCTGCGGCTGACTGCAGCCCCTTCATTCTCAGTGATGAGTTTACTTTAACTTGGTGTGATGGCATCACTCTCTCGCCATTGCTAAGGAAGAAACCCACAAAATTTGCCCTCTATCTCCCACACCTCATCAATCACATCATAAAGAAACCTTAATTTTACAAACTATTTTCAAACAGTTTCTAAGCTGTTTTGGTCTAAAATGTCTCTGCTGTATGGCAGGTCAGTAATAAAATTGTCATTTAACTGCTGCTAAAATATAAATTTGTAAAGGTGAAGTGATTTGTAGCCTATTATACAAATTTGCATCAGATTAGGAATTTGGATCCAAGCACTCATCAGCATGGCCCAAACACATTTTTATACCTTTCATCTCTCACATTTGCTACGGTAAAACTTAAATTTCCCAGGACAATCCTGAGAACATCAGGGACCCTATGATAGAGACATAAAAATAATAGAGAAGAGGAATATCTCTCTCTCTCTCTCTCTCTCTCTCTCTCTTTCTCTCAGTAGATAGATATTCAACCGACCTCAGACTGAAAATATTCTTAAAAATGTGTCTTTTATTGAATATGTATAAACATTTTTTCTTGATGTTAGTCCTTAAAAATTTTAACAACCATTTGGAGCTTGTCTAATTCAATTTTTACACAGCACTCTGCAGGGGTGCTTATTTTAAAATTAAGTTTGTATTGGTACATGTTTGCAGTACACAATGACTGCAGTCCTTGTGGGCAGTTGATACATGCACAGAACCCATGTCAATCATTTTATTAGCCTCCCTTCCCTCCATCTCTTGGTCCTTTTCCTTCTACAAAAGCTCTTTCTCCCTATCTGATCACATCAGTCTGAGCTGTTTAATCAGTAGCTGTCCTGATTCTCAGAAGGGAGATAGGGACCTGTGTGCAGCCACAGTAGCTTTCTGTGGGTGCCTGGCGTGCCCAGGTGATGTGATGGGCACATGTTACTGAAAGTCCTCATAGCCCAGCAGTGACAATCAGATTTCAGCAAAATAAAAAACAATAGTAAGACATAATAAGAAATAGAAATGGTGAACAAATGCTAAATTTTAATTGGTTGAGCTTAATTTCAGTTGTGTGATTTTGCAGGAAGAAGATACCAAGAATTAAGAATCAAGGAAGCCTTTTGAGGAGCTCCTTCATGGGCAGCCATACTCACTCCTGTTCCTACACAGCCCATGGTCAACAATGAGCCATTTTTATGTATCTGTTTGTGCAAGATCTTGTGCCTACCATATGTGGTCGCTGTCATTACAGAATCAGTATTGCCTACTCCTATAAAGTAAGCATCCGTAGTGGAAGACTATATCGCTATTTCTAACCTATTGAGTTGGAATTCGTAAAATCATGCTCCTAGGTGAGGTTGATCCTCCTTGAATCCTCAGACCAATGGGAATCACGATCCACAGGAAATCTCATGTATGGTCGGAAGGGTGCCTGCTTCCACAGCAGAGTACCAGCTTCGCAGCACTGTTCAGTCCTCCATCCATGGGCTAGGTCAGAAGGAGTGAGGAAGAGCCAGGTAGCTGCACCATTCAGACGGGACTCAATCTCTCCCAGGATCTCTGGAGGACTGGTAGATGAGTAGGCACATTGCTGAAACCTACCACAGAGGCTCAAGTTTTAGTCTGCTAGTCACATGGACTTTACCTATCAATGGAACCCATTACAGAGAGGAACTAGGAATGGCATGAGCAAAGACTCATTTTTGAAACCCAATGTTTACTTAAATAATACCAAAAGTTTTTTCTGTGGAATGGAACTGAAGCAAAGAGAGAAAAGAGCAGGTTGTGGTGCTGGCCAAGTCACCAGGACTTGAATTCCTAGCTGGCAAGAAACACTTTGGTTTGTACTGAGTTGTTAATCTAACAACATAGAGTTTACCACCAGTGAGCATGTTAGAAACAGTGAAACTTAGCTCCCACCCCATGTTTACAGAAACAGAGTTTACATTTAGCAAGATCCTCAGGGGATTTATATACATGCGAAGATTTGAGAAGGACCCCCGTTAATGAATATCGAACACATTCCTTCATGCAGTTTACCATTTAGTGGTGATACAAGCAAGAAAACAAACTATGATGGTAGTTTTAAGAGTGTCCAACACATACTGAGCAGTGACTAATTATTAGATACAGTGTTAAGTGTTAAATTTGTGTTCTTTGTGTTAACTCATTTAGTGCTCATGACATACAAATGGGATAATACTATGGAACTCATTTCTTTCCAGTGGATGAAGCACTACAATTTAATTTTAGCTGAAATCATAGTGTTAGATTTCCATTGCAATGATAAAGTTTCAGAGATAAAAAAAAAACTTAAAAGGAGAAATGATTTATTTATTTTGGCTCACAGTTTCAGAAGGGTCTGCCCATGATCAGTTGTCTCCACGCTTTTGGACCTCCGGTGAAACAGGACATCATGGTAGGAAGGATGCAGCAGGGCAAAGGTGCTTACCCCATAGCTGCCCACCAATAAAGATAATGGAAAGGGCTAGGCTCCCAATATCCCTTTCAGGGCACACACTCAGTAACTTAACTGACTTCCTCTAGGTCCCAGCTCCTGAATTTTCCCCCACTACCCAAAGACACTAGCATCTGGACGCAAATCCTTCAACACATGGGGCTGTGGGATTCCTTCATGAGCCAAGCACTATAGTTTGGAGCTGACAATGTTGAGATTGAACTGAGGACAACTAGGATTCAGAGCCACACCCTTAAATGTTGCATTTGATTGATAATTTTTCCAAGTAGAGATGTGAGAACACTGTAGAAATGAGTATCTCAGGCTTTTCAGGAAACTGATGACCCAACCAAGATGCCAGAGTGGGGAAGAATTGGCCAAGGCAGTAGTGCCAACTAGGCACGATCTAGACCTTTACTTTTCCCTAAAGACTTGGCTTGACCTATTTTGTAGGATATCTCTTAGCCACTCAAATGTCATGGTTGCTGCTTCTCTCTGCTTTTCTTGGCTTATTGTATGCTCCGAGCAGGACTGCCCTTCTGTGGATTTGTGGCTCTGGTTTTTTCCTACTGGGATCTTGCAAGATGTCTGTTCCCATCATTAGGACAAAGATGTAATAGTCTCTAAAATACTGGATCCTCATCTGCAAGCCTTCATTTTTCATTTTTGCAATAATCCATGCCTTTAATAAAAGAGCTCTTTCAACTTTCGTGATTGTCCAATAAGTAGCATCTCTATACAATGGCCAATGACACGTATTTGCCTTTTTTTTTTTTATTAATACATTGTTTTTCTGAATTGTCTTTTGTGGAGTAATCCAGCATGATAAAAATTAATGAAGATATTTTGTGATACTGATCCCTTCAAAAGGATTTTGAGTGAATGAACAGGAGAGGCAAGCTATTTTCATGGTTTGGGGCCTGTGCCAGACTGGTTCCTAGTGTATCCTTTACACTGGCTTTCCTTTGACAAGCTTGACTTGTCTGGCTTGAGCAATGTAAGTTTATCTTGCTTTAGAAGTGAATGATTCCTATAGTTATGTGAAAATCACCCTCAAGATAATTCATCTCTGGAAATTTAATTTGTCAACCCAGATCAAGGGAATCTGGTTAAATTGGCTGTAAGGTCTTCAGAACTCAGACAGAGAGATATACAGAACAAACAATAGGCTCAACTTCACGGCAGGCACCTAGTAAGTGTCCAGTGAATGAAAGCTGGGATTTTACTCTCTCTCCTTTATTCTGAAAAGACAAAATGAACTCATGGTTATTGGTGCCCGCATCTGACAGAACAAATAACCTCCCAGTGATTTCTCTTTGGATTTGAACTGTAATACATTAGTGTATTTCTGGTACTTTTTTATTGGTTCACATTTTGAATAAAGTTTGCTTTCCAAATCCTCATAGGAGTAGTGCATCAAACCTGCTGATAACAGTTGGAAATTCATTTCGTGTCTGAGTGACTAGATTAGCCAGTAAATATTGATAGGACAATTGGCTACATAACTCTTAATATCCAGAATAATTGAGAGATACATAACTCATATTAGTGGCTGAACACAGAAACAAAGCCAAATATCTCAGAAGAATATACTGGTCAGTGTGTTTGATGTCTGGATAGGGAGCCTGTGCAGTGATGTGTGATAAGGAAATACCAGGCAGGTGGAGTCTAGTCTCACACAGACCTTGTTTAGAAGCCAAACCTACCTCTTAAATCATAAAAGCTTGGATTAATTGTTTAGTCTTTCTACATCCATTTCTTTGTTAGAAAAATGGGCACAATCATAATATTAATTTAATGCAGTTGTTCTTAGATTAAAAGAGATAAAGTATATAAATTGCTGGACACAATGTCCCACATAAAAAAAAATCTTCTTTCTCTGTGACACTTTACGAAATGGCAAATATCTGCAGATCATAAACTGCTAAGCATAAAATTTATAAAGCAAATGTCAACAAAGAAAAATAATAATCTGCATGGTAGGCAAAGGGTGCACTCTCCTATTCTCTAGTATTTCTTACAAATAACCAAGTATAAACTTTAATTTGAAAAGACCATAGAAATTTACAAAGAACTTAAGCAAATAAAAAAATCGCTGCACTGAAGGGGCAATGAGCTGAGGACAGAGCTCAGCAGTGCAGCACTTGCCTGGTAAGCACAAGGTCCTGAGGTGCATTTCCAGTACCAATAAATAAACAAATGAAGAAAGTGCCAGTGGATATATGTAAATCTAGTAAAATTTGCAGGTAGTAAGACAGATACAAAGTATAAAGCCCCTCTTCCCCCGTAATTTGACAAAAGCACTATGTAGGGTACAAAGAAAGGAGCAATCCTAGGAAGTGTGGGAGGGTCTGGGGGCGCATTCGTCTGCAAGATAATTTGCAAAGGTTTACGTAAAAATTCTTAGAAATGTATATACCCTTTAAGCTTCAATCCTCCATCATAATCATAAAGAAATCACCAACGATGTGTCTGGTACTCAGGAACAAAGATGTTCACCTAAGCAATATTCTCAATTATGAAAATGCTGAAACAAACTACATATCCAATATTATAGAACTGGTTCAATAATTTATATGAAAACGATATTTTTCTACATGATTTTAGTAGCAAGAATATATATGTATGTATATATATATATATACATACATATATAGTTATACATCTTAGAAGTTTTAAAGCAATACATAAATTGCTACCCAAAATAAGAATGCATGCAATACATTCCAAACTTTTAATGGAAAAATATATTAAATATTGACATTATGATGGAAAAATCACAGATTACATTCAATGCATATACTTTACATGCTTTTTCTCCTTTATCCTTTCCACTTTTTGTACTTTTAAATTTTACTCAATATATTTTTAAGTCTATTGAGTAGATAGATTAAAACTTATGGAATAAATATTTGTGTCCGATAGAAACTAGTGTGAAGAAGAAAGAAATGGCTGTGAGTAACCCTACTGTAAGAGAACATTGACCCCAGATGAGATTTAGTCGTACTGAATGTGCCTGCACTGATATTCTGGTTGAAACACTCTCAGGGATAGGCTGAAGGTTCTAAGGAAGGAGGTGTTCTGAGATTTCCACTCCTTGAGGTTCATAATGTTTTTCCCTGTGGGTGGGAACCTCCTAACCACTGGAAAGACTAGAGAATCACATAAACTTAGATTTGGAAGATGTCTGAAATTGGCTTACTCGTCATCAGCTTTAAGGTTAGAAAGTCAATCTTATGATTTCTCTTTCTTTATCTGAAACGGTTTCTGTGCCCAGAACTTAGTACCTGGAAGTCAGTAGATGCTTCTGGATGATTGGAAATATTTCTTTCTTTAATGAAGTCTGTCCTCTAAATCTGTTTTTCCCAATTGTAAAATGTAAATGTCTAACTTTCTTGGTTCCTGGATTTTTATGGTGCTTTCTCAAAGCATTACTTCTGAATGACCAGCTGGTTTTTCTTTGGTCAGAATTATGAAGGAAGTGACAGCTGGTGTACTGATTTTGTCCACCAAGTGTCCCACTGAGGCCTGGCACTTTGTAAGCACATACTAGTTGACTCGGTATTAATACCAAGCTATTGGCTAAGGATACATATTATTGATCTTTAAGATATAGGTGGTAATTGTATATAACTTTTATTTTTACTTGTACTATAGTAAGAACTCTGAAGTGAAATCTACCTTCAATGGGTTTCTAAGTGTACAAAACAGTGTAATTAACTATAGGTGACATGTTGTATAGCAACTTTCTAGAATTCCTTCCTCTTATGATATGGAAACCTTATTCTTGCTTGGTTAGTAGTCTCTCTGTCTCCCTTCTCCCTGACCCTGGCTGTCTTTGCACTCTATGCTTCTGTAAGTTTGATGATTGTAGTATTTCATGTAAGTGTAATCATGCAATAGTTTTGTACAGTTGTAGAAAACAAAGGCCTAAAGACACTAAATATCATAAAGATTAAAAGTTTAGAAATATGCATTTTCTATACTACTTATTTCTTTTTAATCAGGGATAAACAAACTGGGCTTTATATGTCACTTTTTTTTCTAATTTTCTGCTTTAAGCTACCAATGTCACCTGTGGCTCTTGGTTTTTGTTCTGTTTTGATCTTTTTTTTTTTTTGCTTTGTTGTTTTTTTCTTATAAAATATTTGTATGTTGTTTCTTTACTTTGCTGTAGGTCCCTCCCCAATAAAGTCTTGTGACTTATTATAAATTGTTCAATTTTCAGTGTAGTACCATACAGCAGGCACCTAACAACTAATTGTGAGTTGATTAAATTGGTGAATTGTACAGGGCATGGTTACTGTCCTAACACATCTCAAGTAATGTTGCCAGGCTGGGCTCTGACCTGGGATCTTCCCCTTCAGCCTTTCAGAATGCTAGGATTACACGCGTGCACCACATTTGACCACATCTGGTCAAGTTTTCATCTTGTCATTAACTTTTTAAAACTGGAACTGTAAGATAGTTATTTACCCATATGTCTGCCAATGTCCTTTACCTCCAAAGCAATAACATGGGAGGAGTGGGGAATTATTACTAGAGGTAAATAAATACATTGAGAGGATCTTATGGAATAGAAGTAGTAATAGGTTATAACTTTAGTCAATTATGTGCTGGTGGGAGATACAAACATGAGAACACTATTATAGGAATAGCCTAAATGTTCAATCATAAGAAATATTGAAAAAAAATCATTATAACAGTTGCACATAAAAGAGAGTACTAAAACAGTAATTTATCTTTAACACACAAGCAAGTTTAAACACAAAAAGGAGGATTTTCATCAATCAACTGACGTCCTCTTATATAAATCAAAAATAAAAAGAGTTCTATCCAACTTTGGAAATGATAAATTGTGGAGGTAATGTTATACCAGTTATACAAACTGGATCATTACGTATTATATATATATATATATATATATATACACACACACACACACACACACACACACACACACACACACATCAGTACATATAACTACCGTAACACATAAGTATGTAAAGTTATTCCATGTCACTTAAAAATTTAAAAATTATTTTAAAAAACAAGAATAATTCTTCAGCAGTATATTGGAATGTGATACCTGAACGCATTTGGTTATTTATGAAATCAGTATCCTTGATGAGTGCCCCTTGACCTTCTCAGGTGAAGTGGAACAGTTTTCTTTTTCAAACTTCTAGTCAAATTTAATAGACAACCAGAACATTATCACAGTGAATAAAATGTTAAAGCATTGTCCTTTTTTTCAAGATGCCATAGCTGATGGTTTGAAGTTCTGAGAATCTAAGTTTTTGTCACACTTTGTTGAGTTATGTGCAGCACTGCGTGCTATAGGAAGAAGCCCAGGCATAGCCACGGCCAGGGACATGTGCAGCTGGCGCCCCACTTGAAAGAGCTCTTCAGTGCGAAAAGTGGTGGTAGCAGAGCGCAGTGTACGCATACTGTTACCCTTGCTGTAGTTAAGTCAGTTTGGGAATAGATTGAAATCCTTAAGTTTATTTCAAATAAAAGCCTAAGCTATGTGACTTGAGCTAAGGGACTTGTTTTTGGGATGTAGGTGCAGCTGAATGTATATATTTATGACAAGAAATTGTCTAGCAGATTTTAGCTTTGGGAGAACAAAATGCTCACAGAAACTAGGGGTAAAAACTTTTTAGTCTCTAAAACCCATTACTAATGATTAACATGGAACAGTTTTCACATAGTCTTTTACAGTGAAGAGAAAGGCACTCAGTGCCCTTGACTGATGTAAAAATAAGAATTTGAACTATAATTAAGTGAAGTGGGTTAAACTATCCATCTCAAAGGAGCTGTGTTACAGCTCTACTCATTTTTACTATTAATATTTTCTGCATATATCATTTTATTAAACTCATATGTTTTCCAAACATTAAATTTCCACCTCTCAAAGTACTTGGTGAGCTACCATTGCCTTTAGTTTTATCTGTCAAGCTGAAGCTACTGAAAAAGAAGAGAGTATGTACCACAGAATTTCGGAGGGGCCAGGAGAAGCAGACACAGGGCCTGAAGTCCCCCTGTTGCTGCAGGAAGCCACATTACTTTACTTGGCCTCGTTTTTAATAACAAAAAAACCCCATGCAAAAGCGCACGCTGAACGTAGGCATTAAAGCATATCTGGGTAGAGAGATTCATCTTTAGAACCAACTCTTTCATCCTCTGATTGCACCAGCATTTATCGGTTACACTTACTAATCACCTCCCACTAAGCTAACTTTTTTTTTCCATGTGGCAACAGAGAGTAGGCAACCGGCACAAATCTTATCTACTCCATGAATGTCAGCAGATATTTAAAAACATATTATGGAGATGGACCAGAGAATGTATTTTAAATACAGAATGTATTTTAAAATACAGAGAATGTATTTTAAAATAAGACAAAATGTAGCTAAATCTAAACACCAAAAGCAATCTTTCCCCTGTGCAAGGAAAGGGCACGGGGGTAGCCCTGCTGACAGCTGTTATGTAATGAATGGGTTGTGTGCTTGCTGCTCTCTTGTTCAACTCGAGGGTGCAGAATCCATCAAGTAGTGAACAAAGTGGGGCAGGGAAGGAAGGTATCATTTTTCTCGCAGATGTAAATGAACAGCACCACAAAGATACTCTGCTTCTGGGATAACATTCACCAATTTTTACTCTCACATTTCTTTCTGACTCTAACATTTCAAACATGGTTTGCATCATTCATCTCCAAATTAGATGAGGACTCACTGTTCATTGCAATTTAACCACCATCTCTGAAGCATGCTCAAAGGCCCTGGCAGCCTCTTTCAGAAGGCACATAAAGTCTTCTCACCCCCAGCTTCTGTGTGAGGCTACATTTTCTTCACATGCTTCAGAGAAAGCAACACACCAATACAGACTGAATGCAATAGCAAATATAGAACTCACTCTGTGTGAAAACAATGCCACTCTTCTCATCAAAATTGCTTTTGTTATGAAAATTGTTACTTTATATTAAAAAGACAATTAAAGAGCAATAAGACAAATACACATTGCAAGCCCAACCATACATTCATAAAGAATGTTATAGGCATTCTATTTTCTTCATCATATACTTCTGGGTGAGATTCACTCTTAAATCCACATGTTATTAATGTGCAGACTGAAAATATCAAAATCCAAATTGGCCAACAAATCTCATGAGGGTAGAGGTGGATTAAAGTTCATTCTAGAGAAAAGCTCTACTAAAATTTAGCATTAATACCAGCAGAACACATGGCCCAACACAGTCGCATAAGTACACGCTAAACCAATTTGGGAAAATAATTCCTTACATAATGCCATAATTCTTGTGTCTATAAGGAAGGTCTTCAGAGATAACAGAAGAGTGAAGGCTGGTGGAATCTTTGAGTTGCTGGATCATTTTATCAGAGATCTAAAGTTGCTACTGCTGTCTGAGTATAAGAAGTTATAGTTTCATAATGTTCTAATGTTGTCTGTCAGCCAAGGTCAATAGAGTTGGACAGTGTCTTGGAATAAAGCTGGTTTCCTGGTCCATGTGTTTGAAGAGGACAAACTTAGGGTGCTGAGGGATGATGTGGCAGTCATGCCAGCCATTTCTGTATGCCTCCATTGATGATATCTCTAGGAAGGTTATTGGCTTAGACAATCAGAAGAGTGAAGAAGCTCAATGATGTGTGATATTTAACATCAATATCACCCTGCCATAAACCAATGTACTTGAATTTTATGTACTTTGATTTATTTGTTCCATCACTTGCTTCTGAATAAAAGAACCCATATATCTGCCGAAAATTTGTTTAGAGTTTACTTGACCTCTCAGTTATCAAGTAGTAGTCATTTGCTACACTTGTTTTCCCTTAGAGAACACTGTTGTCAGATCTCCTAATAATTATGAAGAAGAGGAAGGTGAGAAAACCTTCTACCTGCTGCATCTGCGTTTCCATCTGGAGAGGGCTTGAGCAATGCAGACCGGGGCTGCTTTTAGGGGAAGGCCCCACCCTCAGGTGGTGTTGCTCCTCTTGATACCATCAGGTGCTGTTTCTTCTGTGGGAAACACTCTCACTTGTTTCTTAGGATAAAAAATGTCATTTCTACAATTGTGCATAAAAGCATTCTGAAACCACTTGACTTAAATGTCATAGCTGTGGATTTTGCAAGGAAAGGTGACAATACAGAACACATATTTTTTAAGATTATTTATAATAGTCACCCAAAGAATCATATACAAGAGGGTGCAAGAAATCTGTCCATACACTAAAGACCAAAGAATCCAGCTAGGGACCTGGATCTCATGATAATGTCATGCATGAGTTCAACTGAGGACTTAGAGCTCATAACAATGCCTCCCATGAGTACAGCCTGAGGCCTAGAGCCCGTGACAATGTCTCATGTAGGTCTGTTTCATGGATCTGTGCTGGAAGGCTAAAAGGTCAATGTTGGAATCTAGAAAGTCAGTGTCAGTGGGATGAAGGATCTGTGCTAGCAACTGAGGGATCTGCACTGGAGCAGGTAGCAATGCTCAGAGTAAGAACCAGAGCTCCTCTGAAAAGTACCACAGTCATCCTAAGCAACCAGGAGATCCAAGGCTCCTCTGATAATCAAGAGAACCACGTTCCAGTCAGGAAAACCAAAGTTACAATCTTCTCCAGGACACTGAGCAGTGCATCATCTTTCCATCTGGAGCCAGGAAACAAAGCTCAAGTGAGGATCAGAGCTTCCCCAAAATGAACCAAAGGCATTCTTAGCCACAACAAGGTCCTGAGCTCCTTGGATGATGTAACAGCCGAGTTCATCAGGAAAGCCAGCATGACAAGCTTCATCAAGAGAACCAACAGCTCCTTACAGATTCTAACAGCACCCAGAAGCTTCTACCAGCTCCCACCAGCCTCAACTTCTCCTCCAGTTCTGCTTCTTAAGCTGCTGTCAACAATCCTCAGGTGGGCTTCCCACATCCAGTGCCAGGCTGGTTCAGTTCAGGTGGATGTTACAAGTTGACCACCAGTTGTCAATCCACCACAGTAAGAAATAAGCAAACTGTTTTAATGTCATGTGTAGAAATCTCAATTCTTTGTCATACAAAACAACCTAAGTAAAACCAGAGATGAGGTCAACATTATATAAACTCACCCTGAAGTTAGTTATAGGCCCTTTTGTACTCATTCTGTAGACTTTTGGACACACTGAACTTGTTAGTATGGATTTGGGTGAAGGATTGTTTCTTCCTGAATGTAAGCATTAACTTGATCTAGTCACAGAGATAACTATTTCCATGCTTTTCCTCTGTCACCAAGAGAGGCCACAAAGTTCTTTGGGGAGGAGTAAATAAGTGACAGATATCAAAACCCATAAATTCACTTATCATTTATTCATACAATTATTTATGTATCCTTCATGTTTATGGTATGGCACTAAATACTGGGAATACAGCAAGGAACAAGTCAGATACAATTTACATTCTTAGAAGTGAAACTCCTTGTTTGCCTGGGAAAACAAGCTTATGGGTAAATCTTAGAATACATTTTAGCTGTTGGTACTTAAACAAAGTTTATGGAAATGTGAAATCACATTTAGCAACCTTTGCCCGCTGAGTGCAGGGAATGAGGAAAACTAGTGATGAGGTTATTTAGCTAGAAGTTTGTGGATCAGTATGCAACAGGAAGTAGTTTAACTGGGGAAGTACCTTGGAGATCGAAGTAAAACCGCTTACTGGTGCAGTTAGAGCTCTTCAGAACTTCCTCAACTTCCGTTCCCGTTCTCGTCTCTCATGCTTCACCTTTCTGATTGTACCTGACAGATTTTACAGATTTTTTCAAATTATGGTGATTGATATTTTAATAATACAAAATCAAGTGTTTAATCAGAATTCACTGTGGTCTAGAAGCTGTGAGGAACTTTAGTTTGTATTGATCCAAAGTATTCATTCTAGCACGGGAATTAAATTTAACTAAATTCTATTTTACACACACACAAAAAATAAACAGTAAAGAAGCTATGCTATGTGATTAGGGTCATATAATTAGTGAATATTGAATCCAGGAATTGAACTCAGAAAATTTGCTTTTAAAGCTGGTGCCAGTACAGGGTACTTCTTGTATAAACATGTCTATCTCAGCATTGGTATCTCAGGCACCAGGTTTTGTCTTCAACTAGAAGTTGTCATAGGTTATTTAGTACTCAGAATCGCATTAGAAGATTTCTGTATCACTTTTTAGTAGTTAGAGTGCATTGAGTATTAGATGTTTACATATCACTTGCATTCTGATAAAGTTGAATATCCTTCAAGTTTGTACTGCTAGTGAATTCTTCAGGGATG
This sequence comes from Dinomys branickii, assembly GCA_004027595.1. Lineage (NCBI taxonomy): Eukaryota > Metazoa > Chordata > Mammalia > Rodentia > Dinomyidae > Dinomys > Dinomys branickii. The sequence continues at coordinate 38,694 of PVLD010010842.1, read as the reverse complement.
TCTAATATTAGTGAACACTATTGGTCCTAGTTATTTTAGTAAAAGTATGATTAAATTACAATGCTTAAAGCTAATGAAAGCAAATGGAAATTATTGAACTACAAAGTGAAAAATTTTACAAATATGTGTGGAACTCTCTGTGCTAATTCTGTAATGAGACTGAGTTTGAAAACTACACAGAAAATCACATGTTATGTTGTATAGTTAGATATTGTGTACAGTGATGGACAGAAAGATGATTCTACTTCACTGACATTATGTAGATATCAGTGATTTCCTTTCCATCTGCATCTTGTTCTCTGAAATTTTACTAGGTTAAGTCCACACTGACAAATTCCATTAAAAGAGGCCAGATACATAAACATGGAAAATAAAAACCTACAATTCATGATTTCAGATAAAGTTGGATGACACGAAGTGTGTGTATATAGGCATATAGATATATGAATGTATTGACTTTAGTTCTAGATGGGCTTGAACAAGTAAAATCAAAGATACTTTTCTAAGTGAGATGCAATCTAGCATTTTGAGAGGTCACATACCTTACTAGAAATCACACTATTATGGACCTAAGTTGCTTTACTTGAATTAGTAATGACATCAATAGTAAGAATGTAGTTGGTGTATACTTTTGGTTAGGCACTAGATACTATGGAAAACATTTACACACATTATGTAAAATTTTTCCAAACACTCTGTGATTTGTACACAAAAGACAAAAAGAGAGAGAATTGATGCTGCCCTTCATATCATGTTTTCTTTCTCATTAGAGAGAGAACATAACGCAAGATCATTTATCAAAGGCGTGAAATAAAATGAAATGCACCTTGCTATTGGTGTTGCTTGTTAGACTTCAGCGGTGGGTGATAAATTGTCATTCAGTCCTCATAAGACTCCAAAACTCCTAATGTATGTAATGATCATCCCAGTAGCAGGTGTTGTGTAGACCTTCAAAGATGTTACCATCTCCCTTTTGACAAGTCTAAAACTCTAGATTTTGTACTACTTCAATATGTGTTACTCTGTTCAAATCTTTATTAAATGAACAAGCTTATTCATCATTATCAACATTCTATCATTTACTTTATTGTCAACTATAATTTTTGTCAAAAAAGTAAATGATATAATGTTGATAATGATGAACAAACTTGTTCATTGCTTAACCATTTCTGTTAGTCCACCAAGGGACACAGAGCATTATAGAAATGCTTGGACAGCTGGGGAAAATATGCCAACATAGCATACAGTATCATGGTACCAAGGGGGAGGGAGAGAGGATGTCTAGGTTGAAAGGTCTGGGGTGGTGAGTGATGGGCGAAAATGGCTTTAGGAAGAATGTGCCGTTTGAGGATGAAGCAGAAATTTGAGAAGCAGAGAGAGGAAATGACACTAAAGGACAGAGTGATAAAATTACCAAAGTCTCAGGAATGAACAATACATCTACAAATATGTGTGAGAAGAGTAACCACAGTGCTGAGTCCACATGGATGTGTTTTAGAAGAGGCCAGAAAGTTACTGTGATGGTAAGCTATGAGGTTTGCATAATAGGACAAGATATTTCTCCAGAATTTATCTTGCAAAGAGGAGGTTAGCAAAGTTAAATAGCTGTCAGAACTCAAGCTCTCTGCCTACATTTTCAGTAAACTTTTAAATAAAATTGAACGATAGCATGGATATACAGCAATAATTTTGATAAATTTTTACTAAGTACTACACTCCCGTCATATCACACAAAGAAAGAAATTTTGCAAGCACTATGGAAGCCCAGCTAGTATAATCACCCCTCCAGCACCTTTCCCAATTTCTTCTTCTTCTTTTTTTTTTTTTTTTTTTGTGGTATTGGGAATTCAGCTCAGAACCTTGCACCTGCCAGGCTGGCACTGTGCCACTGAGTTATAGCCCCACTTTCTCAAATTCTGGTATGTTTTTCAATATTGTACAGATGAAATCAGACAGTACATCTCAATTTTAACTCTTTTCACTTAGCTATACATTTGTTACATTTCACTATTTTGTTGGCAAGTCTATGGTTTGTTTGCTTTAGTTGAATTATATGAATGTACATCAAATACATTTATCTTGCTGATATACATTTTATTATTTTTCACTTTAGACTGCTGCAAAACTAATTAGACTTACTGCACAGTATAAGACCCCTAGTGTAATTTTGAATAAATATAGTATAGTGTCTTTGTCTCACTTCTGACACCAAAGTAATAAAGACATTTAGTATTTTGACCATTGATTATGTAATATTACATATATTTATGTGTACAATTTTACATTACTAATTTTTAAAAATCATAGATTTTTAGGTTGAGGAAATTATCTTCTATTCCTTGCTGAAAGTTTTTCTTATATGTTGGGTTCAGACTTTGTCAACTATTTTATTTGCATATGCTGAAATAATTGAATGATTTTTCTCCCTTAATCCTTTATTGCAGTGAATTGCATTGGTTGAATATTCAATATTCTAGTAAATTTGTATTCCTGGGAGATTAATGATTTAGTGCCCTTCTGTGCACCATGGGACTTTGTTAGGGGTTTTCCCTCATGTGAGAATATCTGCTTTATTAAACAGGTTAGAAAATCTCATTTCCTTCACTAGCACAACTGCCCTGTAAAACAATTTCTTGGCAGAATTATTTCTACATCTGTGAGTCTTGCAAATTTAAATTCTACAATTTAATAGGCAAGTTTATTGAAAGTTAAGTTGAGTGCACACTGGTCTGTCCTTTGCTGTCCCCCAGTTTTAGCAACTTGTCCTGTGCTTAAAACTGTCCTCTCAGAAGAGGGCATCACGGTATAGTGAATTGTTTTAAGTTGTGTCTTGCTCATCTTTAATGACTTTACAGAAGAGTGTAATTTTCCATGTTTTGTTGATTTTCTGATGGTTTGATGGAAGTTAAGATCTTCTCCATCCTCCTACATCTTGATTGGAAGGTTTGTTTTCACTGAGCTTTTAATTTCAGTTATTATACTTTTCTGCCCTCTTTTGCTTGGATTTTGTAGCTGCCAGTTCTCTGCCAAAATTCTCTGCATGTCATCATTAGTTTTTGACCACATTAGTTACATTTGTTTTAAAACAATTTTTGACAACTCCAGTATTTGGGGGTCATTCGATTCTACTCCACTGTGTTCTCACGTGTTCTTGGTGTATCATGTTCTTTTACATGCTTGCTGCAGTGATTACTGAGCTGTAACTTCTGAGTATCAAATGCACCATTCTATATCACGCTGTAAAATCATTTCATTGGCCAACTGGATTTCTATTAAAGCGTGCCAATAAAGGACACCAAGGGATCCTGGAAGGTTGGAAGAGAAGTGACTTTCTTTCTCCCCTTATTTATGGGTATCATCTCTGCAAAGTTGCTTCACTCCACAGCACATAGTTGTTGAAGCAACTGATTATAATTTTCAGACTTTCAAACTCAGAACCACCCTAACGTGACTCCTCAGAAATCCCAGCACTAACCAGGTACTACTGTTTGCCAAGAAGCCTGGATTTCAGCACTCGTGCATCCTCTTCAAGCTGAGAGATCCCACTAAGTCTCAGGCTCCATCTCAGTTTTTAATGTTGAATAGGTCTCCCCTCTGATCATTGTTTAAATATTTCCTACTTGTTTCTTCCTCATTGTAGGTGAAGTAGCTGCTTCCGCATTTGCTACCTTTGTGATACCAGTTTTAGTTCTTCAGTTTCCATTGAAAAATTCTTGATGCTAAATTATTTCTCCTGAAATACATTCTACGGTTTCTGTTTTCAAACTAGATTCTGATAGGTTTTGGATCCTTGACATACTACATTATGTAGTTTAGAGATTAAGTAAAAATGAAGCCCAGGGAGGACAGTGCTAGGGGAAATACTTTCACTCAATTATGATTTGAGCTCTTTTAAGGCTGAACTTGAGTACTGGTAGGGTGTAGGCTGTTGACTAACACTGATTTCCAGTGTCACTTCTGAGGGTCCCAGTTGAGCCCCACATGTGAGCACGAGCCCCCCTCTTTCCATGGCTCCTGCACACCATTTCTCTTCGCAGACCTGCGTAACTGTGTCCTCAACTCCTGCTTTATGCATGGACCTGTAGCCTCCCAGGTATTGTTTTAAAATTAGCAAACGCTCCCAAGGAAAATAATCAAAGTGTAGTCTCATGATTTTAGACTTCTCTGCTTTCTGGAATGCTGACCATCAAAGGTATCACTTCCCTTGAAATTTTCTATGGCTTCAAAATGACTTCTGAAATGTTTTGGTGCAGATCTTTCACGTTTTTCTCAATAGTAAGTTTAGACCAAAAGAGGCCTACATCCTTCTCCCAATCATAATGCCAAAGAGAAACTTTGTCAGTCCTGTTTTCTTTCAATTGTTCCCTCTGTCTTCCTTTAATGACTTTATTCCCTAACAGTGAAGTAAGATGAAATTTAAAGACTATCCCCCAAATCTTTTATGATTTCTTGAGCTGTCATTTCCACTTACATTCGCTTGAAAGAAAATAAGTTGAAATTCTACCCAAGTGTCAGATATCGTACACACTGATGCTAGAGTGGGAGCGAGTTGAGAATGCACACTGTCTCTACTCCAGAATCGAAAGCGATACTAGGCGTGAAAATGAGAGGCAGAAGTTTATTTGTTTGTCTTTACACTCAATATAATAAATTACAGATTTATAATGATTTCCTGTCATCAAATAGCTTCAAATTCTAAATATAAGTGCCAGAAATTAAGATGTGTATTATTTATACCATGACAATCATGTAAGTAGCACTGAAAAATGAAGGAGAAAAAGGTTTAAATTACACAGGTTACATCTGAGTAAATTTTTGAAAATGAAACGTATCGTAAGACCTCAGATATGTTTTAAAATTTTGAGACAGATAAATTGTCCTAAATACAACAATTGCATAAAAGTTTATTTTTATTGCACCTTTCTATAGTTTCCCAGTATCTATAACAAGAATATATAATTTTGATAATCAGAATATGTCTAAAAAGGCAGGGTATTTTTGTTTACATTCCATAATGTCATATTCTGTACCTTAAATCTACATAAGAAAACTTATTTTAAATACAAAAAGAAAAGAGAGCTAGGTCTTTTTTGGAGTGTTAACTTATCATGTATTTATCCTAATTAATTTTCATCAGCCTTATTAACAATGCAAATATCCTGTCTGAACCACCAAAATACCTTACAGCTGTCTCTACTCCAGCTTTCCACTGACCCCTGAGACTGACTATACAGTACATGTCCGTTTGCATTAATTAGATTCAGCCTTCTAAGTGCCTCCTGGAGACAGTTGTAGCAAGGTAATTACAAAGGTGATGCTTGTTGGCCAAAGTAGAAAGTGTGTAATTCCCTGGGGTGCAAGTGCAGAACATCATGGCAAGTCTGGGGAGCAGTACGGCGGTGCTCAGTCAAATTAAGTGTATGGCTGCTCTGTGACAGCCATCCAGGTTCTACATATGCATAGGAAAAAATTGGATTAAGATGCTTAGAGCCAGAGGTCACCAATTACTAAAAAAAAACCCATAATAACCATGGCATGGCGAATGTAAACTGTGGAATGTTCTGTTGCAGGGAGAAGTAAAACCACTCACCTCTACACTCAGGCACATGCAGTAAAAATGTATTATCTTAAAAACTGTACTGAGAATAAGAGCTGATCAATACAAAGAATTCTATATCATATATAAACATTCTAAAATACATACATGAAACTATGAACACTCATAATTATGTATAAATATAAGAAAATATTTTTGAACAACTAAAACAAAAAGTTTTAGATATTCCACAGATCCATGCATTTTACAAATAAATATAAAAATTCAAAAATATATTTTAGACTAATTAAACTAGTATCCTATAATTAAGAGAGCGGTGCTTTTTAGGATGCAGACTGATGGGAATAATGGTGGAATTGATGATAATTTTGTACTGAATTAAAGAATGGTAGCAAGTTTTCATATGTACAATTTAAAAGGAAAATGAAAACAATGAATTCTTTTAAATGAACACGCCAAAAAAAATATGACGATTTGGACCTAAAATAGTTCTTAATAGGAGAAGGCAAGATTTTTTTCCTGTGATTTCTCAAGCATTTCATATTTGGTTTCAGAGTTTGATTCTCTTAATTAAAATATGTTCCTGCTACGTTGAGTGTGTTAGGTAAAAATAATATGACTTAACTTTGAAATATAATTAAATTCAAGTGCTTAATTTCTCTTAATAATTATAAGCAATAGCTTCTCTTTCAAATTGTGCTTAGACAGTATTTTAAAACACTTTTTCCGCACACGGGGCCACACAAGTCACTAGAATGTGCAGGAACACACTGTTGTATTTATGCAGAAGCTGGGAGGACGTTTCCCTTTACTGACACAGCTGGCACACACACGCGTGAGGAGAGATGCTCTTCTTTGGTATTTATGAAGCAGGGACCAAACCAGCCCTGGCATCTACGAACCACAACCCACCGCCGTTTCCTAGAAGTTAGGTGCTGTCCAAACAGACCAGAGGATAACGAGGATGGACACGCAGCCTGCACCATACGAGCCTAGACACCTGCACCTCCTTCCGGAGTGGAAACACCCTTCTGTACTTCATTAGCAGAGGACACGTGGGTGAGAAGCATCTATCCTCCATCCGCTCCCCACTCTGCCCCCTGTTCCTTCCCATGCCTCCCTTTCCATACCTTAGCCCAGGCCAGGGACAGGACAAAGGCTCTAATACCAAAAACACAACAGTTCATAGTTATACTATAAATATAACGCTCCTCAGGGTTGTCGGTACTTCCTTCCTTCCTTCATGCCAAGGGCCCAGGGCTGCAGACTCCACACACAAGGGAAGCTTCAGGTGTCTGAAAGGACACACTGCATCCTACGCCCTGGCCACTGCAGCCCTCCACTGCGGAGCTGCAGCACAGGAGGGTGGCAATGACCCCAAGTCCTTGGCAGAGCACGACATTTGTTCACTGCAGTTGGAGAGACACATTAAATTTCTCCTTTGAGTTTTCTCATTGTCTTTGTAAAAAATTACCTGACTATGTATGCTTGGATACATTTCTGGGCTCTCTATTCTGTTCTGTAATTTATGTGTTTGCTTTTATGCCAGAATGATAATGGTTTGATCATTATTTTTGTAAAATACTTTTACATAAAGAAGTATAATGCCTCTAATTTTTCTTTGTCAAATTGTTTGTGGTGTTTGGGGTCTTTTAAGTTTCCACAACTTTAAATTAATTATGATGAAGTTTGTGTCTTTTCTATTTCTGTGAGAATGGTATCAAGATTTTGGTACAAAGTGTTTTGACTTTGTGTATTGCTTTGGGTAATATGGACATTTAAACAATGTTAATTATTCTGGTTAAAGAATAGGATAGTTTTTCATTTATTTGGGCCTTCTTCAGTTTCTTTCATGGATGTTTTATGGTTTTCAGTGTATAAATCTTTTAGCTGCCCAGCTAAGTTTATTTCTAAGTATTATTTCAATACTACAGTAAAAAACAATTTTTTAGAAATCCTTTTTAAGTTGAATTTTGATGTATAAAATATCAGTTATTTTGTATACTGTAACTTTACTAAACTCATTTATTTTCTAATAGTTTTTCTGTGTAATAATCCTTGCATTTTGTATGCAAACATTTCATCGGCAAACAAGGATAATTTTACTTTTTCCTTTTCTCTTTGAGTGACTTATTTTTCTTGTCTTATTCCTCTTGGCAGTATTTTCAACATGATAATAAACAGAAGAGTTGAAATAGGTCCTTTTGCCTTATTCTAGATGCTGTGAAAAACATTCAGTTTTCATCATGAATTAGAAAGTTACTTGTACCTTTTCATAATGAATAGTTTTCATTTATGTTGAGGAACTTCCCCTGAATGTCTAAACTCTTGGAGTTTTTTGTATGTTTGTTTGTTTTTTGTCTTTATTTTTAAAGTAAAAAAGAAAACAAAAAAGGAAAACACTAACAAAAAGCCAAAAGTAGCACAAGAACAGTACAATCAAAATTGAATTATAGACAAAGTGACAAGGAATTAACAATGGTTGCTGTATTACATATTGATAACTTCAAAGCATATGCTCAGGAAAACACATATAGATATACAGTCTTGATCAAATAACCAATCATTAACTGTTCCTTATCATAAAGTGACATATGTCAGTAGTGGAACCATGTCAGCCATCCTGCATATGCATATACATTTGTCCCTTTCTTCCTTTTCTTCTTCCCTTCATTTCATTTGCTCTTTTGAGCAGATTCCCTTCATATCTCCTAATTTATATTCCCACTTTCAAGTTCTTACACTAGTGCTACGATACATTGCTTGCATATGTACCTCTGATTTATTTCACTTATGAGTATGTCTAATTGTGACCATTTTCCTATAAAAGCCTCAAATTTGTCCTTCTTTATAGATGAGTAATACTCCATTATATAAAAATGCCACTTTTTAAAATCCAGTCCTCTGTGGATGGATGTTTGTGTTGCTTCCAAGATTTAGCTATTATAAATTTTGCTGCTATAAACATGGGTGCACATATATCGTGGTGATACGGATGTTTTCAAATCCTCTGGGAAAATACCCAGAAGGTGAATAGCTGGGTTGAATGGGACCTCTACACCCAGTTTGCTGAGGAATCTCCAAACCGCTTTCAACAGTGGTTTCACCAGTCTGCATTCCCACCAGAAGTGGAGAAGAGTTCCTATTTCTCCACAGCCTCACCAGCATTTGTTATTGGATGATTTCTTAATGCTGGCCAATATTATTGGGGTTAGATGAAATCTAAATGTTTTTATTTGCATTTCTTGAATGAATAAAGATGTAGAACATTTTCTCATATTTATTTGCCATTTGTATTTCTTTGTCTGAGAAGTGTGTATTTATCTCAGATGCCCATTTATGGATTAGGCCTCTGAATTTGAACAGGTTCATGTTTTTTCCATTCTTTGTATGTTCTAGATAGAAGACCTTTGTCCGAGGGACAGCCAGTTAGGATTTTTTCCCAATCTGTGGGTTTTCCTTTTACTCTGCTGGTGATTTCTTTAGATGTGCAAAAACTTTTCAGTAAGATGAGGTCCCAGTTTTTGATTCTTTGAAGTGCTTCCCTTGCAGTTTCATTTTTGTTCATGAACTCTCTGCCTGCTCCTATGTCTTCCAGATTTTTACCTACTTTCTCTTCCAATAGATTCAGAGTTTCTGTTTTAATATTGAGATCTGTGATCCATTTTGACTTGAGTTTGGTGCATGGTGATAGACTTGGTCTTATTTTCAGTCTTTGGCAAGAGGCAAGCCAGTTTTTCCAGCACCATTTATTGAAGAGGCTATCTTTCTTCCAGTGAGCTTGTTTGGCCCCTTTGTCAATTATTAGGTGGCCGAGTGCCTTTGTAGTTTTGGCTGCATCTGTTCCATTGATCATCAGGTCTGTTTTTTAGCCAGTACCAGGTTGATTTTATTACAGTACCTTTGTAGTATAATTTCATGTCAGTGATCGTGATTCTACCTGACTAGTCCTTGTTGCCCAGGATTGCTTTTGCTATTCTGGGTCTCTTCTGGTTCCAGATGAATTTAAGACATGTTTTCTCTAGATCTGTAATGTATGCTAATGATAGTTTAATGGGAATTACATTGAATCTGTACAACAATTTTGGTAGTATGGTCATTTTCACAATGTTGGTTCTAACTAACCATCAGCAGGGAATGTTTTTCCAATTATTGAAATCCTCATCGATCTCTTTTTTTCAGAGTACTGTAGTTTTCATTGAATAAATCTTTTGCCTCTTTTGTTAGATTGATTCCTAAATATTTCAATTTCTTGGATGCTATTGTAAAAGGTATGATTTCCTTAATTTCTCTCTCAGTCTGTTTGTTGTTTATGTATAGGAATGCTATTGATTTTTGGGTGTTAACTTTGTATCCAGCTATATTGTTGTATTTGGCAATTAATTGAAGGAGTCTTCTTGTGGAGTTTTTGGGGTCTTCCATGTAAAGTATCATGTCATCTGCAAATAGTGATTGTTTCACTTCTTCCTTTCCTATCCTTATTTCTTTTATTTCTCTCTCTTGTCTAATTGCTCTGGCTAGTGCTTCCATAACTATGTTGAGTAGGAGTGGTGACAATGGACATCTCTGTCTTGTTCCTGACTTTAAAGTGAAAGCTTTCTGTTTTTGTATGATGTTGGCTGTTGGTTTTTCATAGATGGCTTTGATCAGATTGAGGTAAAGGCCATCTATTCCTATTTTTTCTAGGGTTTTTAACATGAATGCATGTTGGTCTTTAATAAAACCCTTTTCCACATCTACTGAGATGATCATGTGGTTTTTGTCTTTGGCTCTATTGATATGATGTATTACATTAATTGATTTGTGAATATTGAACCATCCCTGCATTCCTGGAATGAATCCAACCTGGTCTTGGTGTATAATTTTTCTTATGATTTGCTGCATTCTATTTGCTAGTATTTTATTGAATATCTTTGCATCTATGTTCATCAGGGAGATTGGCCTATAGTTCTCTTTCTTGGTTGAGTCCTTCTCTGGTTTTGCTATCAGTATAATACTTGCCCCAAGAAATGAGTTAGGGAGAATTGCTTCCTTTTCAATGTCATTGAAGAGTTTGAAAAGTGTTGGCATTAAATCTTCGCTGAATGTTTTATAAAATTCTGCTGTGAATCCATCAGGGCCTGGGATTTTTTTGTCAGTATGTTTTTAATGACAGTTCCAATCTCTTTACTTGATATTGCATTGTTCAGGATTTCTATATCTTCCTTATTCAACTTTGGTAATTCGTACATTTCTAGAAATCTGTCCATTTCTTCTGAGTTTTCTGTTCTATTGGAGTAAAGATTCTCAAAGTAGGTATTAATGATCTTTTGAGTTTCTATAGGATCTATAGCAATTTCATCCTTTTCATTTCTTATTGCATGAATTTGAATTATTTCCTTTCTTTTTTGATAAGATTGGCTAGTGGTTTATCAATTGTATTTATTCTTTCAAAGAACCAACTCTTTGATTCACTTATTTTTTTGTAGAGTTTTCTTCATGTCAGTTGCATTAATTTCTGCCCTGATCTTTATAATCTCCTCCCTTCTTTGGGCTTTGGGCTTGACTTGTTCTTCTTTTTCTAAGTTTGAGGTACAGCATTGGGCTATTTATTTCTCTCTGTTTTCTTTATGTGTGAGTTCATTGCTATAAATTTCCCTCTGAGGACTGCTTTCATTGCATCCCACAGATTCCTATAAGTTTTATTTGCATTTTCATTTGTTTGTAGGTATTGTTAATTTCTTCTGTGAGCCATTGGTTATTCAGGAGGTTGTTGTCTAATTTCCAAGTGTTTGTGGAGTTTTTGGAATTCCCTTTTTCATTAATTTCCAATTTCATTGCACTGTGGTCAGATAATATGCATGGGATAATTTCAATTCTTTTGCATTTAGGTAGATATGTTCTATGGGCTAGAATGTGGTCTATTTTAGAGAAGGTCCCATGTGCATCTGAGAAAAATGCGTATTCTGATGTTATGGGGAGGAACACTGTATACATCTATTAAGTCCATTCGTTCACACATTTGGTTCAGGTGTTATATCTTTGCTGAGTTTTAGTCCAGTTGATCTGTCTCTTTTCATCAAAGGGGTGTTTAGGTCACCTATTAAAATGGTGTTATTGATCATTCGGTTTTTCATTTCTGGTAAGATTTGCCTTACACAGTGTGGTGCTCCAGGATTTGGTTCATACATGTTTAGGATTGTTATCTCTTCCTCTTGAAGCTTTCCCCTAACTAGTATATAGTGTTCTTCTTTGTCTCTTTTGATTGTTTTTGGTTTGAAGTTTACATTGTCTGCAGACATAACAGCTACCCCTGCTTTTTTCTGGGAACCTGTTGCACAGAGAATTGTTTTCCATTCTTTGACTTTCAGTTTGTCGATTTCCTTTTGAGTAAAGTGTGTTTCCTGTATACAGCATATTGTGGGATTCTGTCTCTTAATCTACTCTGCCAGTCTGCTTCTTTTGACTGGTGAATTGAAGCCATTTACATTAATCGTTATAACTGTTGTATGTTGGCTTATTCTGTCATGCTGTTTACTTGCTGTTACCTTCCTACTTTTGCTGTTTCATTGCTTATTCTGCTTAAGGGTTCCTTTCTATTGTTGTTCTTAAGATTGTGGTCTCTTTTTTATCTGTCTAGAATATCTTTTAGCACTTTTTGTAATGTTGGCTTGGCACTCATGAAATTCTTCAGTTGTTCTTTTGTGGAAATATTTTATTTCTCCCTGAATTTGAAGGATAGTTTTGCAGGATACATCAGACTGGGTTGGAAGCTGTTTTGTCTCAGAATCTCTAATACCTCACTCCAAGCTCTTCTTGATTTCATGGTTTCTGTTGAGAAGTCTGCTATGATTCTGATGGACTTTCCTTTATAGGTGGTCTGTTTCTTTTCTCTAGCATCTTTTAATACTGTGTTCTTTTGTTGGGTATCTGAGATCTGGACTGTTATATGTCTAGGTGTGATTTTGTTTGGGTTGTGGCTCATTGGAATTATATATGCCTCATTTGCCTGCACATCAGTATCTTTTATTGTGCTTGGGAAATTTTCTGCTTTTATTTCGGAAAATATTCTTTTTTGTCATTTGTGTTTCCTCCTGCTGTTTCAATGATTCCTATTACTCAGACATTATTTCTCTTTGCTTCATCTTGCAGCTGTTGGATTGATTTTTCCTGGTTCCTTGATGACTTTAAGAGATCCTTCCTTTCACAATCATTAGCTGTCATGCTGTCTTCAAGATCTGAAATTCTATCTTCAGTTTCATTCAAGCAGTTTTGCAAGCTTTGAATAGAAGTTTTCATTTCCTGGCAATCTCTTTGTGTCTGTTTCATGCATTCTAATTCATTGCTACATTGCTCATGGAACGTTTCCATTTGTTTCCTATATTCTTCTATTCTTTTCTCTGTTTCTTCTCTATATGTGCGGAGCATTTCTTCCATTATTATTTTCACTTCATTTTTTGCCTGAGAGATTATTTCTGCTTTAATCTCTTCTATGGCCTGATGGAGTTGTTTCTTTACTTCAGATGTGATTGTTTCAGAAATTGCAGGTATGTGGCTTCCTAGTTCTCCTGTATCATTGTTTCCTGGACTTATTCTGGGTGGGGTTGAATTCTGAGACTGCATTTTGTACCTCTGTCTTGCCATTTTGGATGTCAGATGAATAGTGTTGAACTACAAACTACCCAGGCAGCTCAGAGAGGACTCTGGCCACCCTAGTTTACCTGGATTTCAAACATCCCAAGATGGTAGCAGACCGTGAATCACTGGGCCCAGGAACCCCAGACAGTTGCTCAGGGGCCAGGCCCAGAGCACACCTGTGATGATGAGGGACTGTTGTCTCGCCAGGCAGAGCACTAGTGCAGGCCTTAACCAGCAAGAGGTCCACTGGAAAGGGTGCCCCCATGGTGCTGTCAAGCTGGGCTCCCTCTCTGCAAGAAAGTCTTGCAGGTGTGGCTGCTCTAATGGCACCCTGAGGCTGGGCTGTTTCCCCTGGAAAGTTGCATCGGGCAGAGCTTCGGCGTGGGCCTTACGCCCTTTTTCTTTATCTTTTTAATGAAAGAAATGTTGAGCTTTTGTGCATCCACGTCAGTTAAGCTGGTCCCGTCATGTACATAAGTTAAACAGAGTTGCCAGGGATACATTCCCCGTGATCCTGAGAAGTATTGTTTGTGAGTAGTTGTTGGATTTGCTTTCCTATGTTTTTGAGGATTTTTGTTTCAATATCTATCAGAGAAATATTCCTGCAGTATTCTTTCTTATTTTATTTTATTTTTTTTTAAGAGTAGCAACAATTTATTGAGAGAAAGAAAGTTTCTGTCTGAGAGGGACAGAAGGGAGTCCATAAAATAGATTGCCAAACAACCCCACTTCTCAAGGGTATTTACTGAGCAAAGCCACAAGGTGAGATAGGCTTACGGTGGTATGGATCTATAACCAGTCGATAAGACTACAAGTACAGTTGCTTAGGTAATATTGATCTAATGGCAAATCATTGGATGGGTGTGAGGTGGGACAAAGCTATGGTCAACCAGTAAATACATAGTATAGTCACGTGGGTAATATTGATTAAATGGGAATCAACTGGGGAAAGAATTCAAGCAGCAAGCACTCATGGGCAGACAAGCACTTTCCAGGAAGAGCTGCCTAAGGAGGTTTGGTCCTCCACCCCAAGGCGATTGATCCTTAGAGTATCAATCACTGCTGTTCATCCCTCAGAGAAATACAGGGATGACTAGTTCTTTTTCTTGAAGTTTGGCCTTCAGTGAATGCACTTCAGCCCCTTCGCATTGACCTCTTGGAGGACCATCCCTGTCTGACTGCCTATTCCTACAGTTTTCTTTTCATGGATATCATTTTATGGCTTAGATATCAAGATAATATTGGCTTTGTGAAGTGCATTTGGGAGTATTCTCTATAATTCTGCTTTCTAAAGTGCTTACATGGATATTAATTCTTGTTTTAATGTTTGGTAGACAGAGCTGTGAAGCCATCTAGTCCTAGAATTTTTCATCTTGAGAAGTGATTTGCTTACTTCTTCAGTCTTCTTGCCATTGTCTATTCAATTTTTCCATTCTTTCAGACTAAATCTTAGAAGGTTTCATTTTTTAAAAGAACCTGTCCATCTTAGCTTTTTCTGCTAATTTGGTGATATATACTGGTTTATAATAAACCCTTATGATCTTCCGATTTTTGAGGGGTCTGCTATAATTGCATCATTTTAATTTTTATTTTATTTATGTGGGACTTCTCTTTCTTAGACTAGCCAAGGTTCTGCCATGTTTTTAATTAAAAGTATCATCAGTTTTATTGATATCTGTATGAAGGTTTTGTTCTTGCTTTGATTTATTTCTGTAGAGATTTTTATTATTTCATTCCTTATGTCAACTTTGGGTTAAGTTTTTTGTACTTTTCTAGTTCCTTGAGACATGTACCGTTAGCCTACTTATTGTACTGTTAGAACTACCCTCTTAGAAATGCTTTTGCTGCATTATATAGATTTTGCGTATGTTGTATTTCCATTTTCATTTGTCTGAAGATATTTTAAATTTTTTCTTTCAATTTCTCTTTGACCCATAAATAAGGCTTACAGGAGCATGTCGTTTAATTTCCACATATTTGCAAATTGATTTTTAAGAACTATCTCTCTCTTTCCTGTTATCTATCTTTTCATTTACTCTTTATTTATAGTATGAGTTTCTCTATTAAGAGAATTTATGAGATATTTAAACTCATGGGTTTGATTTATTCCACTTAATATTATGGTCTCAAGGTGCATCCATTTTCGTACAGATGGTTCAAGTTTATTCATCCTTTATGTCATTACATATATATACCACACTTTATTCATTTATCTATTGATGAGCATAGACACCCTCTGAGATTTAGCTGATATAAATAGTACTGCTATAAAAATTGGTACTTATATATCACTGTAATGTGATGTCTTTAACTCTCTTGGGAAAAACCTAGGAGGAAGATAGGTGGTATAGTGAATTGGGCAACTTGTAACACCCAGTTGAACTGAATCAGTGTAGTTCTTGGTGTAAAAGGCCCACCTGAGGGTTGTTGCCAACAGCATAAAGGGAGAACTGGAAGGGAAGATGGTGTGCTGTTGATTCTCCTGGAGAAGCTTTTCATGCTGGTTTCCTGATATGAACTCAGCTGTTCTGACCATTGGAGGAGCTCCAGTTCACACTGTCACTGAGAATAAGTATGGTTCTTTTTAGGGGACCTCTGGTTCTTACTTTGAGCATCCCTTCCTGGCTCCAGTGCAGATCCCTCAGCCTGCTGGCACAGATCCTCCATCCTGCTGGCAGAGACTTTCTAGCTCTCACCACGGACATTTGGACCTTCCCAGTGCAGATCTTTGGTGCAAACTCATGAGATATTATCGTGGGCTCCAGGCCTCTAGTTAGACTTGTGGAGGACATTGCCATGGGCCCTTGATCTTCAGCTGGACTCATGCTGAAGGTCTTTGCTGTAGGATCCAGACCTTCAAAGGGATTCTTTGGGTCTCTAGTGTTGTAGACAGCCTTCCTGTATGCCTTTACATTTGACTCTTTGGGTGAATATTATATATAATCCTATAAATTATGTGTCATGTATCACATCTTTTCCCTTATAAGCCCTTACTACAATGGCTGGGTAAAATGGGATTTCTAGTTTTAGTTTTTTGAGGAATCTCCATACTGCTTTCCATAATGGCTGTAGTAGTTTACATTCCCACTAAAAATAAAAAAGGGATTATTTCTCTTGGAATCTTGTCTGCATTTGTTATATTTGACCTTTTGATAATAGCTACCCTTGTGAAGATGGAAAAGAGACATTTTAGTTTACATTTCTCTAATGGTCAGAGATATTAAACATTTTTGCATTTTTTATTGGCCATTTGTACTTCTTACTTTGAGAAATATCTGTTAATTTCAGTGGCCTAATTTTTATTGGATCTTTTATTTTGAGTATGTATAATTTTTTTGAGTTCTCTATATATTCTAGATATGAATCCTTGATCTGAAGCATAGCTAGCAATTTTTTTCCCCATTCTGCAGGTTGTCCCTTCAGTCTGCCGGTTATTTGCTTTGCTGTGCAGAATATTTTTTTTTCTTTTTCTTTTTTTTTTTTAGAGGAATATTTTAATCTGATGTGATCCTATTTGTTGATTCATGATGTTATTTCTTATACGTTTTAGGTTCTGTTTAGAAAGCACTTGCCTACACCTATGTCCTCAAGAGCTTTCCTATTTTATTTTCAAGTGAGTTACCTGTGTGTATTTTAATATTTAGATCTTAGGTCTGTTTTGATTTTAGTTTAGCACGTAGGGGACGGTGTGGGTTTAGTTTCAGTCTCCTGTTTGTGTATAGCAGTTTCCCCAGCACCACTGCTAAACATGCTAGCTTTCCTCCAGCGTATATTTTTCTCCTTTCTCAAAGATAAGTTGGCAGTACGTGTATAGGGTTGTTCCTGAATCTTCTATTTTGTTCCTTTGATCTACATGTCTATTTTTCTGCCAGTACAATGCTGTTTTCATCACAGAAGCTTTATAATATACTTTGAAATCTCTGATAGTGATGTCTCCTGCTTTGATCTTGTTAACCAGGATCTCAGTTGGTATGCTACATCTCTTTTGGTTCCATATGAACTTTACAATTTTTCTCTAGTCCTGTGAAGAGTACTGTTGGTATTTTGATTGGGGTAGCAGTAAATCTGTGCATCAGTCTTGGAAGTATGGCCAATATGCAAGGCAGGCAGATGACATTGGTTCTGCCTGTCCAGGAACAGGGAAAATATTCCCATTTTCAGTTCCCCTATTAGATTTCCATGTTTGGAACACTGTAGTTTTTGCTAGAGATGTCTTTCACTTCTTTGGTTATGATAATTCCTAAACATTTCATTTTTCTTGGAGCTACTGTGAATGAAAATGTTTTAGTTTATCTCTCAGTGAGTTCACTATTGGTATACAGGAATATGACTGGGCTTTTGTGTTTATTTTTTATCCTGCTAAACATTAAATTTTATTATTAATTCTAGGGGTCTTTAGGTGGAAATTTTTAGGTGCTTTGCAGAGGTTTACGTCTTTTGTAAATAAAGACATTTTGACTTGTTTCTTATACATATCCCTTTTATTTATTTATGTTGCTTGTTAGTATTTTGAACATGGAAAAAGAGTTGTGATAGTAGTCATCTTTGTCTTGTTACAGCTTTTAGAGGGAAAACCTTCAAGTTTTCCCATTATATCCAGTGTTGATCATTGGTTTGTCACAAATAGATTTCATCAGATTGAGATAAGTTCCTCAGAGTCCTATTTTCTTAGGTTATTTTTTATGCCATGAATATGGTTTGGGTTTTGTCAAAGGCTTTTCCCATATCTCTTGGAATGATCATGTGATGTTTTTCCTGGTTTCTATTTATATGATGTTTTACATTTATTGATTTGTGTATGTTGAATGATTCCTGCATCTGTTGGATGAAGCTACTTGATCATGATGTGTGTCCTTTTTTATGATTTCTTGCATTCAGATTGTCAGTATCTTGATGAGTTTTGCATCCATGTTTATTAAAGAGATTGGCCTATACTTCTTTTCTCTGGTTGGGTCTTTGTCTTTTGGGAACCAGAGGAATGCTAGCTTCCAGGAATGATTTTGGGAGTACTGCTTCCCTTAGATTTTCATTGAAAATTTTGAGGAATCACTGTATCACTGAAGTTCTTATAGAATTGAACAGTGGTTCCATTGGTCCTGGGCTTTTTTTAGTTGGTAATTTTTTTTAAATTACTGCTTCAATGTTATTGTCTGTTATTGGATTATTTTGGGTTTTTAAATCTTGGTTTAGTTTTGCTAATTTATATGATTCTCAAGGTTTATCCATTTCTTCTAAATTCTCTAATTTATAGAATATGGTTTTCAAAGTAGTCACTGATAATCTTCATGAGTATCCATTATGACCTTATATTTTTTATTTCCAATTGCATTAGTTTAGGTCTATTCCTGGCAAGTTTTGGTAAGATTGGCTAAGAGTTTATCTATTTTATTTATTCTTTCAAAGAACCATCTGTTCAATTCATTGATTCATTTTTTAGCCTCAATCTTGTTAATTTCTTCTCTGATTTATATCTTGGGTACTAGCTTTGGATATTTTTGTTGTTTTTTTCCTAGGAACTTGAAGTTCATAATTAGATTATTTATTTGCATTCATTCTATTTTTCTGATGTGGGAATTCACAATTAAAACTTTCCCTCTTAAAACTGGTTTCATTGTATTCCGTATGTTCCAGTATATTGTACTGGAATTATCATTTGTTTCTTAAAACTGTCTAATTTCTTCCTGCATTTCCTGTGTGACTGACTGATTATTCAAAGGTATATTGTTTACCTTTAATAAATTGCATGATTTCTATGGTTTCTTTTGGCATTGATTTCTAGTTTCCTTGTTCTATGATCTGATAATATGCACAAGATAATTTCAGTTGTTTTGTACGTAAAAAGCATGCTTTGAGCTAACATGTGGTCTCTTTTGGACAAAACTGCATAAGGTCCTGAGAATTGTATTCTGTTGTTGAGTTCCTCTGTAGATGTCTATTAAGTGTGTTTTTCAAAACGTTTGGCTCAAGACAGATATTTCTTTCTTGATTTTTTGGTTTAGTTTATCTATATAAGTGACAGGGTACTGAGGTCACTCATAGCAACTATAAATTTATCCGATCTGTTTTGTCCATTAGTGTTTGTTTTATGAAGTTGGGTGTGCTGGTGTTTGGTGCATATATGTTTATAATTGTTATCTCTCCCTGTGGAGTTGTTCTCTTGTCTAGTATATATTAATTTTCTTTGGTTCTTTTGATCAGGCAATGGGCAGGCAGATCAAGTGGACTGCTAGACTTCTAATGACAGTATTTTTACATCCAGCTACCCATGAAAGCCACAGTCAGTGAGCTTGGCTTCTCACCACAGAGGGTAAAGCTCTGTGTCCTTCTGGGCTTAAATTTCTCAGGGGTCTCTCCTAGACCTCTGTGTCACACATTCTTTTTTGTGACAGTCTTATATAGCTGTCTCTCACTCAGTTTCTGTGGTAAAGTAACACTGAAAACCTGAAAGTTTTTGTTGTTCTATAGCTCAGTCTGAAACAATAACCCCTTATTCAAAATGGCTCTTTAGTAAACCCTTTCATTAATATTCTTTTCCAACTCTAGCCTGCTATGTGGAAGGAGTCGCTTTCATAGTAAAATCTCATGCTATTTTTGAAGAGTACAATTGTTATGAAGTTTTCTTGGGGCTAGCGCTGGTTTTCTGGCTGGTGGCCTTGCTTTTTCCTGGAGCTTCCACCTCCCCAGGCTTACCTTTTCATGCTGGGTCTTGACCTCATTCATGATCAGGTAGGTCTGTAGGTTGGTTCATGCTTGTGCTTCCTCATGACAAAGGGAGTCAAACTTTGCAGCAGGCTTGGACTTGGCCAGCACGCTGGGCCAGGGTACCCACATTTGTGACTCTTCACCCTTTTTATCTGTCTAAATCATTTCAAAAAGGGTGAAATTCACAAATTATTCTGCTTGATCTAATCAGCTGCTGGAGGTTCCAATTTTATTTTTTATTTCTTTGCATATTCAGCTCAAAAGTTTCTCTTTGGCACTTTCTAAAATAATATCTATCTCTGCTGCTTTTCTCATCCAGATTATGAGCTGTTTCCCTGATTGCATTGACTTGTCTATTTGTTTTCACTTGTATCTTGCTGAGTTTCCTTATGATCACTATTGTTAATTCCTTTTCATGTGGTTTATTAATTTCCACTTCTTAAGAGTCAGTTATTGGAGAATTATTGTTTTCTTTTGGTTAAATCATGTTACCTTGATTTTTTTTTTTTTTCAGTGAGGTCTTGCATCTGGTGGTAGTCACCTCTCCCACAATTTAGAGTACCTTTTATAGGGGGAGAGTTTCACTTGCAGGTGTTCCTGAGGATGCCAGTTGGTCAGGTTACAGTTACTGTGCTTTCACGTGTGTTCAGTGATATACTCTGTACATCCTCAGTTGTGACCAACACCAGTGAGTATTTCAGGTGCCTCAGTGGCTTAGAATGACAATATTTAAGTAGGCTAATAGGGCAAGGTTACTAAGGCAAGGTCCCTAAAGATTCTCCTTTCCTTGTCTTCTTCTCAAGAAGAAGTTTTAGCCGAGGGGACATCTCCTTTAGATTTTATCTGACAGGGATCACAGGGCATCAAAGCAATGCAAGGATTCAGCATCTTGGAAAAGCTGTAAAGTTGGGTTTGGGGGCTCATAGTCTTTCAAAGCTACTGCAGCACGTAAGCACTGAAGACAGAAATTCACTCCCCAAGGCACAAATGGAAGCAGCACTCTTAATAAGCAGGGTCTGCTATTCTGAAGAATAACTCGGGAGCTGAGCGTGGGGGTGGATGTAGCTGTGCTTCTGGCCCTGGGAACTGCTGCTCTGCTTTTTTCTCTGTAGCTGTGGTGAGTCATGCTGTGACGCAGAATGAACAGTTCTTAAGCCAAAAAAGGAAAGAACGGAAGACAATGAAATGATGCAAGGAAATTATGTCTTCTGAACTACTGGATCAAATTGTCACGCTTACTAATAATACACAGTCTTACCATATACATCAATCAATATATTCTATTAATGTTTAAGTCAATTTGAGTTCAACTTTTAGTTATATAAAACTAAAAGCATTTAGTATTGGAGTGAATGATTTGGGGAAAAATTTCTCACTTTTGGAGATTAGCAGTTCCAGATTCTACTCTAGTAACTGACACTATACCTTAGGGCTTCCATCATAATTTCTGTAACACACTTTCCTTAGGCTATATACTTTTAATAGACATTTTTTATTTATATTATGTATCACATGAAATAATGACTTTGAGTGAAAAATTATCCTGAAAACTCTGTGTAACTGAACTGGAGGTGATGTTATTATCATCAAAGATCTTCAAACCACCAACAGGCTCATTATAGTATATTCTGTTTCCTGAATTGCAAGTAGCAGGAATAATTCATCAAGATTTGCACTTCTACAAAACACTTGATGAAAACAAGAGTGGAAGTTTCTAAAGCAAAGCGGATTTCATTAGGCTGCTTAATATGAGTATTTATAGCCAAATTGTTTCCCAATTGACTTTGCTATCCTCATTTGTGATTCATAATTCTTGGTGAATAATTACAATTATCATCTGCTTAATGAGACAGTAATTCCCTCTTATCTTTATTTCCTTTTTGGTAAAGTCTTGCATTCAGAGTTCTGTGTGTCACAGAAAGTCAGTCCCTCAGAGAGCTGGATACCTACAACTACCCAGAAAGACAAGCTGCAGGGCAAGAAGAAAAGTTTCAAGGCTGAAGCATAACAATATACATGAGCTAGTGTGTAAGTGATCATCTTTCTTCCAGATAAGTATGCAGTCTAAGCATTTATGAATGAAGTGAATACATGAGGTGTATGTGAGTATGCTGTAAGGAAACCCCAAATAATACAAGTAAGTAGATGTGACTCATTGTATTATCTGGAAATTTGTGCTTACTTTACTTCCTTGGCAGTAAACCTTTCAATCCAGACTTAGGTTCTCATGGTTATCCACTAGGCATGCATATCCCATACATAAACACCGTGCATACAGTCCCTATATATCATAACTGGGTGACCTTTGGTTAGGACGTACTCAGTTACAGTTTGTGCAGTAGGCTGAGTGTAGCCTGAAACTTCATCTCAGGTTTCAGTTTGGAACCTGATCATTTGAACATGAAAGGACCAACAGGTGTTATAACACTCCATCTCTCTGAAGCACAATTTCTACAGATTTAAATGGCAGTGATTCACATATCCTCTCTGTAGGTTGTCTGAAGAATTAAATGAGATGAATGCCACAAAAGCACCTTCCCCATCACCTGGCACAGAAATTATCTACATTGCCGGTAAGCAGCACTAATTGGCTCACTTTAGACCCCTTCAGATCCTCACATTTTCAGAGAAAAGACTGGTCTGTTTTTCAGTCTTTCTGACTAACTTGGGTAGGGAAAGTATTGAGGGTATCATTTCAAGTCACTCATTTTACTTCTCTTTCTTCTTCTCCAGGAATGTGAGTGGTTCATGTAATGAAACCATATTGCCAGCAAATGCCTCACTTTCTTAATTAATTAAATTTATTGGTACATTTTAGATATACACAATGATCACATTCATCATAGGGAATCTGTACCTGTATATGTACATATGTATCCCAATTCTTCTTTTATTCCTATTCCCTGCCCCTCCATTCAACCCATCTCCCTCCTCATTTACTAAAGCTTTGTTTCCACTTTTTCCTTTTTTAAAATCTTTTTCCCCTCCTTCCTTTCCCCATCCCCTTCCCTAGTTCCCCTTCCTGTTTGAATGTTTTCTCCCTATTTCCCAATATCTGTTATACATTTTGGTCATTATTTACACTTTCTGTTCCTCATACTAGAGAAACAATGTGACATTCACATGTGTGTCTGATTTATTTCATTCAAAGGTATGGTCTGAAGGTGCATCCATTTACCTAGAAATGCTCCAAGTTTCTTTCTTTATAGCTGAGTAGTATTACATTGTATCAAAAAAACACATGTTCATCCATTTATCAGTTGATGGGCATTTCCAAGTTTTAGTTTTTGCAAACTATGCTACTGTAAACATGGGTGGACATATGTATCATTGTGGTATGACGCTTTTGATTCTTTTAGGAAGATACCAAAGGGAATAGCTGGGTCAAACAGGACCTCTAGTTTTAGTGTTTTGAGGAGTCTTCAGAAGAATTTCCACAGTGGTTGCACCAGTCTATACTTGCACCAACAGTGGAATAGAGTTCATTTTTCCCCACAGCTTTCCACTATTTGTTATTGATTGATTTCTTGATACCAGCCATTCTTTGTGGAGTGA
The DNA here is from genome assembly GCA_004027595.1 of Dinomys branickii. Taxonomy (NCBI): domain Eukaryota; kingdom Metazoa; phylum Chordata; class Mammalia; order Rodentia; family Dinomyidae; genus Dinomys; species Dinomys branickii. The sequence continues at coordinate 15,263 of PVLD010010842.1, read as the reverse complement.
GACTGAATCTTAGCATTGTGTTAATTTGCATGTTTTGAATGACTAGTCATGCTGAACATTTTTTCATTTATTTATTTTTACTTCACCTGACAAATATTTGTTCATTTCAGATGTGCACTGTTGGATTGATCTTTAAGTCTTTGGGGTCTAATTTTTATTTCCTCATATATTTTATACTGGAAGATGCAGAAACAACTCCAAACATACTCAGCCCCCTTATCTTCGACAAAGGGGCCAAATGCCTTTTCTGGAAAAATGATAGCCTCTTTAATAAATGGTGCTGGAAAAGCTTATTTTCTACATGGTGAATGCTAAAACTAGATCCATGTCTCTCACCATGTGCTAAGCTAGAGTGAAAATGGATCAAAGTTCTAAATATTAAAACAGAAACAATAAATCTGTTTGTAGAGCTACGAGGTGGAACTTTTGAAGACCTAGATGTGGATAGAGACTTTATGAACAAACCGCAATCACATGGGAACTATTACAATTAAGAATAAACAACTGGGATCTTATCTTATTAAAAATCTTTTTGCATAGCAAAGCAAATTACCAACAGAGTGAAGAGACAACCCACAGAGTGGGAAAAAAATTTGCCAGCTGTTTGTCAGACAAAGGACAAATTCCCCAATCTTAAAAGGCCCTATGTTATTTCTTTCTTGCCATCTCTTAATCTTGTACATGAAGCCTGAATGAGGTTGTTGATAGGAAGATCCATCTTTTCCTTTCTAGTATCTCTGTCTACAACTGAGAGTTGTAGTAAAATTGGCTTCACACTGCAGGTATAGCTGGGTTTGAATCTATAAGCAAGAATTAGGAAGTCCTTTTTGAGCTGGCACAAGGCATGCTCTCTAAATTTAATGTTTATTCATTAAAACTGGCATTGTACCCTCTAGTGCACTCAGTTTCATGTATGTACTCTCAGCCTAAAGCCTAGAAAAGAATAGGAATGAGAATCTTTGAACGTCACTGAAGCTCACCCTGAACCTCCAAGCCAACTTTTAGAGATATGAGTCTCAGTAGATGTCTTGTACATAAGCTGCTGGTATATTAGAGCTTGTGAGTGAATAGTAGCTCTTTCCTTAGTCATTAATTAAGGAAAGGCAAGCTTGTGCAAAGCAGTTTTGCTTACCTTTATGCCATGAATGGCTCCTACTGTGGAGGTGCTTAATGACTGCTGAATGAAGTAACACTGAAAACACTGGTAAATGCCCTGGTGAAAGTATCTGAAGGAAAAAGTGGGGGTGAGACTCTTCCAGCATTTACAGCTGCAGTGAACTGGGTGATCTGAGACCCTATAGATTATGCAAGAACTGGGTTTCCTAACTTGATCTGCAGAGTTCAGCAGAGCATACCTTTCATTTCTCTTCTGTGAGAGACTCGAAGTGTGAATAAAGAGTAAAATGGAAGCTAGTGGGAGGTAGGAAGACCTTTTTCAAGTGGAAAGAGGAATAAGGGAAGAGGGAACATGGGTTTTGTTTTTTGAAAGAGCAAGTTGAAGGAAAAAAGTGGAAACAGAGCTTTTGTAAATAGGGAGGGGGAATGGGGAAAAAAGAGAATTGAGGTATACTGTGTACTGACACAAATGTCCCGTGATGAATGTGATCATTATGCCTGGCAAATGTATGCTACACGTAAGTAAGTAGTTATGCAAAGCAGGTGATAAAGTCAATTCAGACACATTTTTATGCTGTGCCCACCACATAACCACTGATCTAACAAGCGCTTGTCATTCAGACACATGCCTTACCAAGGTGATTATTATTTGCTTTTTGTCACTGAATGAAGGAATGCCCACGGCCAAATAAATAATCTACCAAGGAAACTGGCAGAATACCTTGAAATAGTCAGTGGAATGTCATTTTTCTGTGGCGGCTGACTGAAGAGACTTACCGTCATGAGACACAGGTCTGGAGTGTCCTTCAGAGATTTAGTTTCAGCCTTCTCAGAGCGTTTTGTGGGCATGTTCTCTAGAACCATAGAACTACTGAACAATCTTATGTCCATTACTACACCTGAGATTTACAGCATCCATGGGCTTTAGGAAGAGGAGATATCTCAAAATCCGTTTCTCAGATAAGGAAACTGCATCATAGGCAGGTAAATAATGAGTTTAAACTCCCAGAACTAAAATCCGTACTCATTCTTGCCTCTTTTTCTCAATACACTGTGATTGCTGGCTTCTTAGGGCAGATCATGCTTACAACCACCAAATATTGTGCTGGTAAATAAAATTAAATTATTCTAACTACACATAGACTGAAACGGCAAAAGGACATTTCTTTTGTGAGGAAGAGAGTGATTAATTATAGATTCTCATAGTGTGAGAACTCACTTAAAACTAATGAGCATTTATAGGGAGCTTGCTAAGTTGTTATGTTCAGAAGTGTTATATGCCGTTACATCACTCATTAGATATTATAATTATCCTCTTTACACTGAATGAGAAAGGTTAAGTGATTTTTCCTAAGTCATAATGTTGGTTGTTGGCAGAGTTCAGATTGGATGAGCTGTCTGATTAGATTCTTCATTCTGAGTATATCATAGTACTTCTGTAGTTTCAAAAACACCATTTTAAGATAATTAAATTAATGGCAAGCCCACATGAAACGCACACACATACAGTCAACCAGTCTTTCCAAAGTTCCTGAGAACATGCAATGTGGGTAGGACAATATTTTCAACTAATGCTACCTGGAAAATTGGAAATCTGCAAAAAAACAATGAAATTGTGCACTTCTCTTAAGTGGTACACAAAGACAAATTCAAAATAGATAAGACAGTTACAAATAAGATGCCAAACAGTAAAACTCCTAGAATAAAACATATTGGCCTTGACAATGATTTTTTTGATATGACAATAAAAGAACAGGGAACAAAAGCAAAGCAGGAAAATCTGATTATATCAAATTATAAATCTTGTTCCCAGCAAAAGAAATGATCAAAAGAGTGAAAAGATAATCTGTGGAATGGAAAAAGAATATTTTCAAAATATTTTCACCTCTTAAGGGGTTAAGATCCAAAATAAACAAGAAACTTCTCAACTAAATAGCAACAATATGTCAATGACCCAGTTTAAACTGGTTAAAGGATTCAAGTGGACTGTCTGTGAATAAATCAGAGATGACCAACAAATAAATCAAAAGATGCTCAACATTGTTAGTGATCAAGGAATCCCACACTGTGTTCACCTTCTATCTGGGAGGATGCCTGTTACAGAAAAAAAAAAAAAGGGGAAGCAAACAAGAAAGACAACACACACTGGCAAAGTGTGGAGAACAATACCGTTTGGCATTGTTGGAATGCAAAATGGCACAGCTACAACAGAAAACAGCATGGGGAGCCCTCCAAATACTAAATTTTCTGATGTGAAGGACCTGTATTTAATCAGTTCACTTTTAAAATTTTTGTCATGCTCCCTGCATGTTCTGTACGCATGCTACTGAGAAAGAGAGAACAATGTCTCTCGGTGTAGGAACATAGGACACACACTGTTCCCTACAGACACTTAGAGAATGAGAAGAAATGGGCTACAATAAAGCCCCACAGATTTTTGCCTAGAATAATGACACTGACTGATTAACTTTGCAATAAGAAGATACCTGCAAATTCATGGCGCAAACCCAGATTCAACTGTTTATATATGTGTGTAGTTCAGATGGTAGTTATGAGCATTAAGAGATAATTCAAGCTGTGCATGCAACTTGCCGACTGCTTTGCTCACCACTTGTAACTCCGTGAAGGCTGTGGTTGATCCTGCTAATGTGTGTGCCATTTTACATATGTGCCTATTTGCATAACACATTGCAGTCAAGATTCGGAGCTGACCTACAGTCACAAAACTCTTCCTCTGGCATCTTCTTCGTAGCCAGATTTTAGGGCTAACCCTTAACAAACACCTTTCTGTTTTCCTTCTCTATGAATCTGTCATTTTCAGGAAGTTACAGAAATAGAATCAAAAGTATGTGACACTTTGAAATTGTCTGGGTTTTCCTCATTTGTTTGTTTTCTCAATGAAGCCTTAAAACACACACATTGCTGGGTATTTGAGGCTGTTGTTCCTTTTCATTGCTGAGTGCTGTTACAGTTAATAGTAATCATAGGATGTTGTCAACGGCATGAACCATGGATTATTTGCTGTAAAGGACCTTTTAATTATTTTCAGATTTTGGCTATTTGAAATGACGCTGGTATCAAAAATGATTGCTGGATCACAGTGTGTTTGTTTAGTGTTTTTTGTTTGTTTTAATAGCACTTGGAATTGAACTCAGCACCTTTGCACTGTGATACATTTCCAGATATACAAGACTACCCTTGAACTTGGGATCCTCTTGCCTCTGTTTCCTGAACCACTGCTATTACAGATATGGACTAGCATGTCCAGGACAGTCTTTTTATTGTTATTGTTAAGAAGTTAACAAACATTTTTCTCGGGCAGTTGTGTCAACAACACTTTGGTTTGTTGCTTTTTAATATGAGCTCTTCAAAAGATAGTAAAGACATTGCATCATAGCCCTGTTTCCAACTAATGGCTAGCGATGTTGAACATTCTTTTGTGTTTAAAATACATGTTTGCCATCTGTGTGTCTTTTTCAGTGAAGTGTCTTCACTGCTTTATCTCATTTTCTAACTGAATCGTTCATACTTTTACGGTTTAAGAATTCTTCACATATTGTAGGTAAAAATCATTGTCACGCATATTCTTTATAAATATTTTCTCCTAGGACACTTTAGCAATGTCAGCCTCAGCCTTAATGGAGTTACAAGTGGTGAGTAAAGCAGTTGGCAAGTTGCATACAGCTTGAGTTATCTCTTAGTGCTCATTGCTACTGTCTGTACCACACATACACAAACAGTTGAATCTGGGTTTGCTCCATGAATTTGCTCCTTATAATTTTCTTTTAATTATCTTAAAACACTCTTTTGCAGTACAAAATTTAGCTTTTTATATAGTGCATTTTATGATATTTTATTTCATAGATTATGCAGTTGGTATCAGATAGCAGTAATCTTCACCATGTCTTACTTCTTAAATATGTCCTCTTATTTGATGTTCTAAATATTACATAACCTTACAATTAAACCTATGGGGTATTCTGAGCTAATTTGGTAAAAAGTATGAAAGTATATTTTATTATTATTATTATTATTATTAATTATTATCATCATCATTACTTCAGCCAATGGATATATAGTTGCTCCAACACTATTGAGAAGACTGTGCTTTCCCAAAGAATTGTTCTGATTCTTTATCAAATACCTAGGGGCCATATTTGTGTGTTAAAGTTTCTTAGTTCTTTTTTTTTTTGTTCATTGGTCATATGTTTTATGTTTCCACCAATTTCATAGGGCCTTGATCACCTAAATTATAAATACAAGGTATGGAAAAAATACAGTAAATGTTTAAATTGATTACAACGAAAGACATGTTGCCATTAACAGCCTTCAGAATGCTCCTCCTTGCTTCAGTGACTCATCCAATCCTTTCTGCCACTTTCTGAAGCAGTTCTGGACCCCTTCATTCAGTGAGTATCTTTAGTTTTGTTGTTGAGCTGCTTCAATGTCCCGAATCAGTGCAAAACATTTACCTTTCATGGTCATTGATTTCAAAGAAGAGCTGGACGTTGCATGGTGCCAAACCAGTGAAAAGGGTGGATGCTTCTGCAAACGTATCTTTCAGTAGGATGGCACTCAGCAGAATTCACCTCATAAGGACGCTCATGAAAGAGGACATCCCAAACTGATTTAGAAGAGGGCAAGAATGATGGAAGAAGTACCTTTGGTGGGGAAGAGGGTAAGGCAAATCAATAGGCATGTGTCTTTTACTGTAATACATTTTTAAAATTTCAACACATATTGTGTGTTTTGATCATCCCTTGTATGGGTCAGCTTCCTACTGCTAAGCCAAAATGCTTCCCAGTGCCATTCCTGCAAGTTAAAGGAGGAAAGGCTTAATGTAGCTCTGGTTTCAGAGGCTTCAGTCTGAGGTCAGCAGAAACATCGGGTGGAACATCACAGCGGAGCAAAGTTGCTCCCTTAATGGCAGCTGGGAAGCAGGGCACGGTGGAAGAACGTCAGAGAGGATGGGGCCAGGCCGCTGATGCAGTCCTGCAACACTGCCCCATGCTCCACCCAGACACGCTGTGAAGTGTGCTGTCCTAATTCCCTAGAGGTTTCTCAAACCACAAGGTAACAATCAAGATTAACTGTCACGGTACCTAAGTTTGAAAATCAAGTAGAAGACTCCTATTTTATTCTTTCTCCACACAATTTTTTGGCTGTTGTGATTCCTTTGGTTTTTCATATGTATTGTGTGTGTGCACGTGTGTGTCTGTGTGTGTGTATGCTTGGTTTTGATAGTAAATGCTTTAACGTGGCATATCAATTTGGGGAGAATTTGTTTCTTTTACTGAGTATTCTAATGCATATACATTGTATGTCTTTTTATTCATTTGGATATTTTCTTCCATCAATATTTTTATTTTTCACTCTATAAGAATTTATGATATTAGAATTCTATAGTTTTGACACGTTATCAGGCTTGTTGCTTTTAGGGAAGCAAGTCCTGCAATGGATTCTCCTACTATTATGCCTGGAGTTCAGAGGAGAGCCAACACCAAGATTCTAGATTATGCTTACACGCTGTCATCAATAAATTGCTCATCGCTTTGACAAATGTCATATCATTGGAGCCTCCATACAGAATACATCAGTTGGTGGTTTTTTCACCCTTGTAGAGTATTTACTCTAGAATGGCCACTTTGAGCTTTGTGATACATTCTCTAACAGTGATTGCTTCGAGACCTACTCAGATGCAGACTGTTCACGATCTTCAAGGAGCACTGGTCTACCATCTTCTCACACCCTTAAGAAGACCACTTCAGTAGACCATACGAGTTGCGGGCTTTCAAGTGTGTCTTCCATCTCCATTAGGGGCCTTTTGATGAATCTATACTTCATCTAAGTTGTCAAATGAATCGATGTAAAGTTGCTCATAGTATTTTTATCACTTTAGTATTTCAGGACTGTTTGGTAACATCACCCCTCTCTTCCTGGTACTGATGTTGGTAACGTGTGCTTATCTCCCTCTTATCTCTCATTAGTCTTGCTAGAGATTTACCCATTGTATTGATTTTCTCAAACAGCCAGGTTTTCTTGTTTATAGCCTTTTGGTTTCTTTGCTTTTTCTCCTTTCTACTTCATTTATTTCCACTCTGATATTTAGTAGCCTTTCTGCCTTTACTTTGGGGTTAATTTTCTATTCTTTTACTAGTTTCTGGAAGTGGAAGCTGCTTATCTCATTGCAGTGCTTAGCTCTTCCTTTATGCCCTATACATGCAATGCTAGAAATGTCTCTCTCAGTACTGCTGAATTGCATGCCATAAATGGTGGTACGCTGTTTCCATTTTTATTCACTTTAAAGTATTATCTAATTTGTCTTAATTTTTTCATCGACTCTTTAGAAATACTACAGAGATGTATTAAATTTTGAGGAATGTCCATGATGGTCTTCTGTTACTGATTTATAATATAGTGTAATTGTTTTTGGAAAATAAACTTTTTTATATATGTTTGCTTGTTATGAGTAATTTTTTTTTTTTTTTTGCCATACTGGGGATCGAACTCAGGACCCTACGCTTGCTAGGCAAGCGCTTATTCCACTGAGCTATATCCCCAGCCCCTTTATGAGTGATTTTTTTTCCACTAATATGGTTGGTGTTTTGGATCTTATGTTAGAAAATTCTAGAGCCTACTAAAACCCTCTAACTTTCTGGAAAATCACTCTGTTTACAAGAATAAGTATTTAGCAGCTACAGTCTGGCCAATTTTGTGGTTTATAGTCCCAATGACAATTTGGTTTTAGAAACTGCACAATGCAACAAGCTAGTCTGTTTTGTTTTTCTATTATAAAGAGAATAAAAAAATTAAGAAACATTAGAAGGGATACAGAGTTTCACTAAACAAGGTGATAGGAATTCAACAATGGTTGTTATATTGTACATTGTTGTCCTCAAATTAGTTGTTATTTTTTTACTTTATACCCTGGAGCTCCCAAGTCCCTGCTGATTCGGTCCATGGTGCTGAAATATATTTCCCTGGGTCTTTTACCACTCTGTGGAGTGTGGGAAAAGCTCAGCTTTGGTGCAGTGACTACTTTCCTGGGCCTCTCCTCTAGGCTGCCTGCCACCAGAGGAGCTCACGTGTAATCTCTGCTCTTATCACCTGTCAGTAGAACGGGCCTTCTTATATCTCTTCACACCGCTGGACTAAGGGCGAAGGGCATATCAGAAGAAGGTGGCTGATCCTTGCTCATCTTCTGCTGTTGGGTGGAAGGCACTGTGCTCTTTCCCTGCTGACATGGGTGGAGTGAGTTACTTAGAATGTGGAGGAAGGAAATGGGAAATGAATCCATACCCTCTTGTCTTTGGATCAGAAGTCTAGGTTCCATATACCTTTATATTTAACATAAACCAGCAAGAATTATTGTGTTTGTTTTAGATATTTAATGGTATTTTAAAGGAAGACATTATATAATATTTACCATATCTGATATCTTATATCTTTTAATGCAGATTCAGATTTCTGTCTGGTCAATTTCACTCTTGCCTTAAAAACTTCCTTTTGCACTTCATGTACTACAGATCCATTAAGGATAAATTCTCTATGCTTTTTCATGTCCAACAATTTCTTTAATCATATTTGTTTTTAAAAAATATCTTTACAGAATATAGAATTCTAGGTTGAGTTTTTGTTTTTTGTTTTCCTGTTAAAACTTTAAAATGGCTTCTTTACACTTTTATATCTTAAATGGCTCCAAAGACGGTTTTGTGATCATTTGTAAATTTATTTTCTATAGTATAAATGTGTCTTTTTCTCTGGTCAAGATACCCACTAGTATTGACAAATCTGATTAAACAAATGTGCCTTGGGTTACTTTAGTACTTCTGCTTGGAATTCTTTAAGGTTCGTGATTCTATAACTTTATAATTCCTATCAACTTTGGGAAACATTTGACTATACTTTTGTTCTAATTCTTTCTTTTATCACCCTCACAGATACCACTTACATATGTTGGAATGATTCAAATCATCCCTCAGAGCATTGATGTTCCGCTAAACTTTACATGCTTTTCTCCCTCTACGTATTTCATTCTCAATGGTGTATGTTGCTATGCATTTCAACTTATTGATCTTTTCTTTTCTAGTGTCTAATCTGGTTTTAATCTACGTTGCTATATTTCATGTGTATTGTGATTTTTTCTGGAAATCTACTTCAATTGTATTTGTTGTACTTTTCCTTTCTGTCATGAATATTTCCATATCTTCCTTTACCTTCTTGCATCACAGACTGTAATTACACATCCATGATGATATGCCTGCCCACTAATTCTACCAGATGTGTGATTTCTGGGGCAGTTTGCACTGATAATTTTGTATTTTCTTGGCTTTTAGTGTTTTACAGATGATATTGTGACTTTTGTTGTGTGCTGGATGTTGTATTTATTCAAATTTTTTGAGACGTGTGTGAAAATAATAGAATAATTTGGAAAATATTTGATCCACTTGGGGATTGCATTTCTATACTGTAAGGGGGTTAAGTCACATTCCTACTGAGGCAGCACCTTTGTGACTGTACTGACTACTCCTCTGTGCGTTGGGAGGTTTCCCTCTGAATGGATCCAGCACCAACTATTCCTCACCCATGGTGAGCAAATTGGTGTCGTGGCCTGCGCTTCACGGTGGCATGCTCACCAGCGTGGAGTAGTTGCCTCCTGTGCCTGTGTGATGAGATTGAACTGGAATACTTGGAAGTGGGAGGTGGGACTCTCAGTATCTCCAGGGCTCTCTCCTCTTGCTGCTTTTCCTGTGAATCGAATTGTGTTAATGTCCTTGGAGTCTCAGCATCCATACTAAGCTTCAAGGAGATCAGCAGCCTCTCCTCCCCTCCTGTCAACTCAGTCTAAGAAAGAATGGCCGTCATCAAGAAATCAACCAATAGCAAATGCTGACCAGGCTTTGGGGAAAAAGGAACCCTTCCTCACTGTTGGTGGGAGTGTAGACCAGGGCAACCACTGTGCAAATCAGTCTAGAGATTCCTTTAAACTAAAATTAGAGGTCCCATTTGACCCAGCTATTCCCTTTCTGGTTATCTTCTCAAAAGAATAAAAAACATCATGCCACAGTGATATGTGTGCATCCATGTTTATAGCAGCACAGTTTGTAATAGCTAAATGTTGGCAAGAACCCAAATGCCCATCAACTAAAGAATGGATAAAAGAGATGTGGTATTTTTATACAATGAAATACTACCCAACCATAAAGAAAGATAAACTTGAGATTTTTGCTTATAAATGGATGCAATGTGAGACCATACTCATAAGTAAAATAAAACAGACTCATGTGTAAACATCATATTGCCTCACTGGTGTGATAAATTGAAAGTGTAAATAAGGTCTAGAATCTACAATAGATATTGTGAAATAGGAAGTAACTGTTTACTAGGAAAAAGGAACTAGGATGGGGGAAAGGGGAAAGGAAGGAGGGGAAAAGGGAGAAAATGCAAGGTAGCTATACTATTAGTGTCTCTTAGTTCATTGAAAGAGTAGGTTTGTGCTACTATCAATTAGGGAATATTTTTATTTCCATAACTTGTACTCTGAGCAACTGCTTTAAAGATGACAGCATGCAATGCATTAACTACTCTTATTTTCTTACTACTTTGTTATGAAATTCTATTTTACCTTTATTCAATGAAATAAAAGAAGAAAACAGAAAGTGGAGACCAGCTATCAGCGTGTTTTCATTCATGGCTTTTCTCTTGAGGATCTTTGTTTTGCACTGCTTGCTTTCCAGGACTTGAAAATCTTCGTGTCATGCATTTTTCTAGGACTGATGATTAAGTAATGTAGTTGGGTACATTCAATTCCCACGACTTTATTTTGGATACAAACTGGGGTTATGTGTGAAGTTCTTCAGTTGACTTTTATCGTGGAAATATCTACCTCCCTGGTGTAAGAACATGAAAGAGTAAATACAACCCAAAATGTACAATAGGTTAAAAGAAAAGGAAAGAAACTGCTCAGAGGAAAAAAGCAACTGGGATGAGAGAAAGAAGAAAAAGTACTAAGGCAAATTATATATATGTGTATACACACACACACACACACACACACACACACACACATATATATATATATATATGTGGTATAACTGTACCGTGGATGTCTGATGGTTTGTTGAGAAGTTAATGACTAAAAGTTTCTTTTCCCTACTATTTTGACCAATTTTGCATGCTTACATCTGATAATCTGAGCAATTTATACGACAAGAACCATTTGCAGTCTACCAACCAATGGTGAATTCCTACAATCTTGCCTAGTACCACTATGTATTGTCTCTAGTGTTCTTTTAAATTATTATTTTCTTATTCTCTCTAATGATTTGATCAATCTTCTATTCTTATATCTGGTAATCTGAGCAACTCTGTTGAAGATAAGAATGTGTAATATAACAACTACTGTTAATCCTTGTCATTTGGTTTGAAACCCTGTATCATTTCTAATGTCCTTGCTTTGTGTTGTTTGTATTTTGCTTTTGTTCTTTTTATTTTTGTACTATTTTCTTTAAAATTAAAAAAGTGGCAAATTAAAAAAAAACCTGGGATTATATTTTATTGATTTCTTTTAAATCTTACTGATCCTTTCGTGGGTGATAATACCTTGTTATTCCATAACACTTACTTTAATGTGAGTGAGAAATTTTTTCCATTGTGTTCATTCCTTTGTTATCACTGGCATAAAGAACAACTATTAATTCTCACGTGTGCCTTTGTATCTGGAAAACTTATTAAGGTAAACATTTTTATGGCTACACAGAATATTCAGAGGGTGGTTTTGGATTTCTTAGGGTGATAATTAACATCACTTGAAGAACACAAAAACTATGAACTAATTACCAAAGTTTTATCTCACTTTTCCCTTTCCTTTTATGTTTTCTATTGTTCAATATCTGAAATCAAGGACAAATAAAATATTATCTTTGAATTAAATTCCAGTTATTAGCTGGTCACAGTGGCACCTATCTCTAATCAATCCCTCCACTCTGGGAGGCTGAAGCAGGAGGATCATAGATTCAAGAACAGTTTGGACAACTTAGCAACTTAGTAGCATTCTGTCAAAAAATTAAAAGAGCTAGGAATATAGCTCAATGTAAAGGCCCTGGGTTTAATCTACCCTACCAAAAATAAAAATAAATAAAATAAATAAATAAGTATACATCAAAATAAAGTTTCTGTCATTCTAAAACTTTATGAGTAAATATGATATTTCCATGGGTAAGTGACATGGTTACATGTCAGTAATTTGTTACAAGTTAACTAATCTGTTACATGTTAACTAATTTGTTAAGGTTACATGTATATACTTGTGTTTTCAGAAGTCTGTAAAATGTCCTACACATCCTGGGCCTCAACCTATGTTAAATTAATCAAAAATATAATGTTGGACCTGAGCATTATTATAAAAAAAAACTTCTTTACAAATAATTCTTGTGTTCAGCTCATAATGCTACAAACATGTGCATTTTGCTGCTGTATATGTTAACTTTAACAAATAATATAGTTATAAAAGAGCTATGAAGATTCTTGTCAGCCCTTATTCTAGCAAAAAATCTTGCCACAAGGCTAGTTTACTTTTCAATGAGACAGGTATATCTACAGAATCATATTTCACTTGATTAAAATTGGTGTTTGAAGAGTGCAAGATTACTCATTAGCTAAAGTTTTGGAAAACCAAGTTCTTATGATTAGTAATTAGTAAACCAAATCTCAAAATGCTTTAGATATATATTCACGTGAAAAAGAACAGTAATTATCAGCTTTACTGAATTTAAAAACAAAAATTCTTTTTCTATTAAATACTACACTACTTATCTAACTTAATACTATGGCTAAAATTGTGTAAGACTATATACCACCATAAATTTACATTTCATTTGTGTGCACTTTTAACTCAGAAAAATATTTAATCTACTTTTGGGTTTTACACATACTAATATGTAAAATAAAATATTATTTTATATTATTAAAAATAAAAATTAGGGTCTTCAAACTTTATTTGACTTAAATTTAACTCATATTACTAAAATGTGAAACTTTCTTCTGCTCATTTTTAGGATGTGCTATTTTTGTGTAAGATTGCTTTTAAGCTTATTTTTATTGCAATGCTTTCTGAATTTCAGTCAGTTGTTACAGCTTATATCATGTAAGTATTAGCTTACCCTTATGACTGTGTTGCCAAATCCTTTGTAAAATGGTTTGAACCTGTGTACTCCTTGGGAATGGCATTAAACCAGTAGAACAACTATCTCTCTGTCACATCTGAATTCATCTGTTCTGGTGTGTCATTGAGAATATTTTCCCTGGATTTCCTAGTTTAATGTTTAAAATATTACTCAGTATTTACTAAAGACCTTCCAACGGGTATGTGTAGCTGTAGCTTCATTTTCTTTATATTTCTTGGTGTTATAACATTGTGTTCTCATCTATTTCTAATTCTTAACCATTTGGGGGCAGCTGATCTGTTACTGCTTTAATTGTAAAAGATATAATCCATATCACTATCTTTTATTTTAATTTTTAATCTTTTATGTCTTTTAACAAGCATTTATATATATTCAGTTATACACACACACACACATATTATGTGCCCAAATAACGTAAAATAATGTCTGTTTTCTTTTGTTTAAAGCTACATTACTTTCATCATTAGATATATAGTGGCATTGACTTCCAGGTTTGGGGTTTACAAGGTCTTGATATCTGTGAGAGAGAAAGGAAGAAGGGGACAGAGACTATTGAGTATGTGACATTACTGCTGTTCAGGAATGCTGGGCTTAGAGAGGTGAAAAAAGAATCCCATAAACTTTGAGCTATGTGAAAATAGAGTGAAAACATTAGAAAAATTCATTTATTCATTCTTTGGTTGTTATTCAAAAACTTCTCCTAAATGTGAAGTACAAACCTCTTGGTGAAAGGTTGTATAACAGTGCTTGTATGCACATGGAATCGAGGCTTGTTCCCCAGTACACAGATGTCCAAAGGTGATGGTATTACAGTACTCAGCCTGTTTTACTTCATCCCTGGATCCATCCGTTGATGAGCTCATCACTGATGGCATGACTTGGAGGTGACAGAATTAAGAGGTGGAGCCTAACTGAGTGGCTCATGGGGGTGTGGACTTGGTACTGTGCCTGGCCCTGGCCCTTTCCTCTCTGGGTCTTTTTCTGTCTCTGCCTCCTGGCTGCCGTGAGGTGAGTGGATTTCGGCCACCACACCCATCATAGTGGTTCTACCTTGCCATATGGAGCAAAGTGATCATGGACTGAACCCCCTGAATTTGTGAGCCAAAATAGATTTGTTTTTTCTTCCTTTAAGTTGTTTTTCCCAGGTATCTCATCACAGCAATGAAAGCTGACTAACTCTGTAGCAATTGATTATAATTATTTGACAGAGCACATCACAATTAGAATAGTAGACATGATAGTTTTGCATACAGAAATAGAGTGGGTTTGAAAAAGCACTTTCATTTTCATAATTGTACAAACAATTTGGTAATACACATATATTGATACATATTTAAAGTAATGCCATGGGGAGGATCCGGGGAAGATGGCGGCCAGGTGAGCAGCAAGGGAGCGAACCTCCTTAATAAACACCACCAGCTCGAGACAGACTTGGCGAGCGTGAATGCCGGGACCTCGGCTGGGAAGTTTAAACTGGGCGTATTTCTCTGAGATGCCGGGGGAGATGTGGTAGGGCGGACCAGACTGCCGGGGCGAGACGTGGGAAAGTCCCAGACGCTGGGAGCCAGGGACGAGCCCCGCGGGGAAGAAGCTGGGATCGGTCCAAGCACAGTGGGAGCGTGGCCGCCTCGGGCCCTCCCGCCTCCCGAGCCGGTGCAGCCCCCTGGCGGCTCCCGACAGAGATCGGCTTGCTAGCGGCGGAGACGCCTGGCAATCCCACGTTTCGAGCGTGTTGGGCGAGCCGCGCGGGAGAGAGGGATTTGCTGCGTCCTGGCGCCCCGAGAATACAGACAGCTCGATCCCTCCCGCCCCCCCCGACCCGGCGCAGCTCTCCGGCGGCTCCCGACAGAGATCGGCTTGCTAGCAGCAGAGACGCCTGGCAATCCCACGTTTTGCGCGTGTAGGGCGGGCCGCGTGGAGAGCCCCAAGCGCCGGGAGCGGAGAGAAAGATTTACTGGGTCC
>PVLD010010841.1:0-68552 GCA_004027595.1 Dinomys branickii | reverse complement strand
CCCAGTAAGACTGGCCAGTATGAAAAAGTCATCCAATAACAGATGCTGGCGAGGCTGTGGAGAAATAGGGACTCTATTACACTGCTGGTGGGAATGCAGACTGGTGCAACCACTGTGGAGAGCCGTTTGGAGATTTCTCAGCAAACTAGGTCTAGAGGTTCCATTCAAACCAGCTATTCCTCTTCTGGGTATTTTCCCAAAAGATCTGAAAACATCATATCACTCTGATATATGTGCACCCATGTTTATAGCAGCAAAATTTGTAATAGCTAAAATGTGGAAGCAACCGAAGTGCCCGTCCACAAAAGACTGGATTAAAAAATTGTGGCATTTTTATATAATGGAATATTATTCACCTATAAAGAAAGACAGTTTTTGGGACTTTGTAGGCAAGTGGACAAAACTGGAGTCCATACTCATAAGTGAAATAAATCAGCAATACTTGTGCAGGCAACATATTGTATCACTGGTGTAAGAACCCGAGGGTGGGAATATAAACTAAGAGACATGAAGGAAATCTGTTGAAAAACAAAGAACAGATGGGACGAAGGAAAGGAGAAAAGAAAAAGACAAAAATGTATGTATGTATATATGAATATACATACATGCAGGAGGGCTAACATGGCTCTACTATTGTATTATATCACTTAATGCTAAGCAATAATCGATGACGGGTTATTTGATCAATCTTGTATGTCTGTATGTGTTATCCTGAGCACACACTTCGAAGAAATCAATATGTAAAGCAGCAACTATTGGTGTTTTTGTTGTTGTTGTTGTTGTTGCTGTTGTTGTCGTTTGCCTGTTTTGTTTTTTGTCTTTGGATTTTTGGTTTTTGTGTTTTTTCTGTTGTTGAGAGGATTAATTGTCTGACTAAATTTGCATGTCTGTATATGGGTTCATATATTTACACCTTGAAGATATCAATGGATAAAGCAATAACCACTGTTGAGACCATATCACCTTGTCTATAGATTAGTTGTGATTGTACTATTTTTTATGCTAATTGGTGTCTGTTTGTCAATATGTTTTTGTACTTTTATTTTTTTTAAATTAAAAAAAAAAGAATAGACCATAAGGCATTTTTAAATAAATACTAAGGAACTGAAATAATCTCATGCATTCTATCAGAGCACAGTGGAATAAAGCTAGAAATCAACAACAAATGCAACCATACAAACACACAGGAATTAAATAACACCTTCCTGAATAAATAATGAATCATAGAAGAAATCATGGAAGAAATTTGCAAGTTCTTAGATTTAAATGAAAGCGAAAGTACAGCATAAACCTGTGGAACACAATCCAAACAGTTCTAAGAGGGAAGTTTATATCTGTGAGGTCCTATGTTAGAAAAACAGAGCATTATCAAACCAATAATGTAGTGATGCATCTCAAGTCTTAGGAAAACCTGAGGAATCCAAACCTTGCAGAGGGAAATTATAAAGATCAGAGTGGAGAACAATGAAATAAAGAGTAAAAAAAAAAAAAATCAATGAATCAAAGAGTTTGTTCTTTGAAAGGATAAATAAGTGATACATTTGATCCCTGCCTTCCCCCTCACATAGGCTCCCCAAGTTCCTGAGCTCCTAGAATAATCACAGCTGGTTCCTACATCCTGCACTCCCCTGCCTGAACTTGGGGACAACATCTACTCTACGAGGACAAGGTACATCTACCCCACGTGCTAGGTCACACCGTCCACTGCTACAGCCATGTACTCAGCCATTCTCGGTCCCCTAATCTCATGCCAGCCCTTTACCTCAACCCACCTTGGTTCATCTCACTAACTCCCCCACACTATCCATAAAAGACCTAGCTCGGGAAATTGGACTTGAACTCTCTTTTGAACTTATTTCAAGAGGTCCCAGCTGGCTGTGTTCTTTACTAGGTCATTCCTATCAACAGATCCTTAGCTAAACTTACAAAACAATGGAAAGACCCATACTGATACAAATAGAAATTAACAAGGTGAGCTCACAATAGACATTGCTGAAATCCAGAAGATCACGAGAAACTACTTTGAAACATTTTATTCCAATGAAGTTGGAAAATCTAGAAGATTCCTAGACACATATGACTCACCCAAGTTGAACCAAGAAGATATAAAAATGGTGCATAATTATAAGCAATGAAACTGAGATAGTACTAAAAACTCTACCAACTGTAAAAAGCCCAAGACTCAATGGAGTCACCTCTGAATTTTACCAGAAATTTAGAGAACACCAGTATTACACAAACTGTCCCAAAAAATTGAAAGAGAAAGAACACTGCCAAACTCATTTCTTGAAGTCAACATTACCTTGATACTTGTTATCGCCAGGGGCTTATTTTGCAAGAAGAACAATATAATACAAGACACATTACAAGATTTATAGTAGTCACCCAAAGAATTATATACAAGAGAGTGCAGAATTTTTTCCACCCACTATAGACCAATAAATCTAGCTGAAGACCTGGATCTCACAGAAAAGTCCTGCATGAGTCTAGCTGAAGAACTAGAGCTCATAACATTGCCTCCCACAAGTCCAGCTGGAGGCCCAGAGCCCATAACAATATCTCACACAGGCCTATTTCATGGATCTGTGCTGCAAAGGTCCAAAGGTCAGTGGTGGAATCTAGGAAGTTTGTGTCAGCAGGGTGAAGGATCTGTGCTAGCAGGATGAGGGATCTGCACTGGAGACAGGAAACAACACACAAACTAAGAACCACAGCTCCCCCGAAAGGTACCACAGCCGTCCTCAGCAACAGTGAGGTCTCAAGCTCCTCCAATGATCAGGAAAGCTAAGTTCCTATCTGGAAAGCCAATGCAACAAGCTTCTTCAGGAAGCCAGAAAGCAATGCTCAGAGTGAGGAACGGAGCTCCCCCAAAGTGAACTAAAGCTGTTCTCAGTGCCAACAAAGTCCTGAGCTCCTTGAAGGATGAAAACAGCCAAGTTCATCAGGAAAGCCAGCAGAGAGAGGTCCTCCAACAGAATCAACAGTTCCTTACAGCTTCTACCATCTTCCAACAGTCGGTCTCAGTTCTCAACAGCCTCTCTTCTTCTTCTCCAGTTCTGCTTCTTATGCTGCTGGCAACAGTCCCCAGGTGGGCCTTCCCACACCCAACACCACGTTTACTCAGTTCAACTGGACACCCAGACTTTCTCTAAAATAGACCACATTCTAGCCCATAAAGCATAGCTACCTAAATGCAAAAGAATTGAAATTATCTCATGAATATTATCTGACCACAGTGCAATGAAATTGGAAATGAATGATAAAGGTAACTCCAAAAATTCCATAAATACTTGTAAATCAGACAACAATCTCCTGAACAACCAATGGGTCACAGAAGAAATTAAAGAAGAAATTTAAAAATACCACAAACAAACGAAAATGCAAATACAACTTAGCAGAATCTGTGGGATACAAAGAAAGTAGTTCCCAGAGGGAAATTTATAGCGACAAACTCACACATAAGGAAAACAGAAAGACAGCAAATAAATAGCCTAATGCTGCATCTCAAACTTCCAGAAAAAGAAGAACAAGTCAAGCCCAAAGCCCAAAGAAGGGAGGAGATTATAAAGCTCAGGGAAGAAATTAATGCAACTGAGATGAAGAAAACACTACAAAAAATAAGTAACTCAAAGAGTTGGTTTTTTGAAAGAATAAATAAAATTGATAAACCTCTAGCCAACCTTATCAAAAGAAGAAAGGAAAGAACTCAAATTCATGCAATAAAGAATGAAAAGGCTGAAATCACTACAGATCATACAGAAATTCAAAAGATCATTAATACCTACTTTGAAAATCTTTACTCCCATAAGATAGAAAACTCAGAAGAAATGGACAGATTCCCAGAAATGTATGAATTACCAAAGTTGAATCAGGAAGATATAAAAATCCTAAACAACTCAATATCAATTAATGAGATTGAAAATGTCATTAAAAATTTACTGACAAAAAAAAATTTACTGAAAAAAAAAAGCCCAGGGCAGAATGGATGGATTCACAGCAGAATTCTATAAAACATTCAGAGAAGATTCAATGCCAACATTCCCCAAACTCTTCAGTGAAATTGAAAAGGAAGCAATTCTCCCTAACTCATTTCTGGAGACAAGAATTATACCGATACCAAAACCAGAGAAAGGCCCAACCAAGAAAGAGAACTATAGGCCAATCTTCCTAATGAACATAGATGCAAAGATACTCAGTAAAATACTAGCAAATAGAACGCAGTGAATTATAAGGAAAATTATACACCATGACCAGGATGGATTCATTCCAGGAATGCAGAGATGGTTCAATATTTGCAAATCAATTAATGTAATACACCATATCAATAGAGTCAAAGACAAAAACTGCATGATCATCTCAATAGATGCAGAAAAAGCTTTTGATAAAGTCTAACATGCATTCATATTAAGAACCCTAGAAAAAATAGGAATAGATGGTCTTTACCTTAATGTGACCAAAGCCATCTATGACAAACCAACAGTCAACATCATACTAAATGGACAAAAACTGAAAGCTTTCACTTTAAACTCAGAAACAAGACAAGAATGTCCACTGTCACCACTACTATTCAACATAGTCTGGAACCATTAGCCAGATCAATTAGACAAGAGAGAAAAATAAAAGGAATAAGGATAGGAAAGGAAGAAGTAGAACTATCACTATTTGCAGAGAACATGATACTTTACATGGAAGACTCCAAAAGCTTCACAAAATTTCTGGAATTAATTGACAAATTCAGCAGAATAGCTGGATACGAAGTCAACACTCAAAAATCAATAGCATTCCTATATACAAACAACAAACAGACTGAGAGAGAAATTAAGGAAACCATACCTTCTAAAATAGCATCCAAGAAATTGAAATATTTAGGAATCAATCTAACCAAAGAAGTAAAAGATCTATTCAATGAAAACTACAATACTCTGAAAAAAGAGATCAAAGAGGATTTCAATAAATGGAAAAACATTCCCTGCTCATGGATAGGAAGCACCAACATTATGAAAATGGCCATACTACCAAAATTGTTGTACAGATTCAATGCATTTCCCATTAAACTACCATTAGCATACCTCACAGATCTACAGAAAACATTCCTTAAATTCATCTGGAACCAGAATAGCAAAATCAATCCTGGGCAACAAGAAGTCAGGTAGAATAAAAATCCTTGACCTGAAATTATACTACAAAGCTACTGTAATAAAATCTACCTGGTACTGGCTAAGAAACAGACCTATATGCAGCCACAACCACAAACACACTCAGCCACCTAATCTTTGACAAAGGGGTCAAACAAGCTCACTGGAAGAAAGATAGCCTCTTTAATAAATAGTGCTGGATACTGTATTACATAATGTTATCTTCACATTAGTTAACACAAAAACAATAAAGGAAATACCAAATTATAGAGAACATAGTAGGGAATTGGCACTAGATGCTATATTACGTAATGTTATCTTCACATTTGTTACTCAGTTATACAGATGACGGCTCATTCGATACAGTATCCAGTGCTAATTCCCTACTATCTTCTCTATAATTTGGTATTTCCTTGCTTTTGTGTTAACTAATGAGAAGATAACATTATGTAACACAGCATCCAGTGCTAATTCCATACTATCTACTCTATAATTTTGTATTTCCTGTATTGTTTTTGTGTTATTCTGGTTTATATGTCTCCATTCTTTTGTCTTTAAAATAAAAAAAGAAAGAAAGAAATGGTGCTGGAAAAATTGGCTGGCCTCTTGCCAAAGACTGAAAATAGACCCAAGTCTATCACTATGCACCAGATTCAAGTCAAAATGGATCACAGACCTCAATATTAAAACAGAAACACTAAATCTATTGGAAGAGAAGGTAGGTGAAAATCTTGAAGACATAGGAGTAGGCAGAGAGTTCATGAACAAAAATCAAACTGCAAGGGAAGCATTTCAAAGAAACAATAGCTGGGACCTCATCCTACTGAAAAGTTTTTGCACATCTAAAGAAATCACCAGCAGACTAAAAAGAAAACCCACAAATTGGGAAAAAATCCTAGCTGGATGTCCCTCAGACAAAGGTCTTCTATCTAGAACGTATGAAGAATTAAAAAACATGAACCTCTGCAAATTCAAAGACCCAATCCAGAAATGGGCATCCGAGATGAATACACACTTCTCAGATAAAGAAATACAAATGGCAAATAAATATATGAGAAAATGTTCTACATCTTTAGTCATTTAAGAAATGCAAATTAAAACAACATTGAGATTTAATCTCACCCCAGCAAGATTGGCCAGCATTAAGAAATCAACCAGTAACAAATTCTGGCGAGGCTGTGGAGAAATAGGAACTCTTCACTGCTGGTAGGACTACAGACTGGTGAAATCACTGTGGAGATCGATTTGGAGATTCCTCAGCAAACTAGGTCTAGAGGTCCCATACACCCAGCTATTCCCCTTCTGGGTATTTTCTCAGAAGATCTGAAAACATCATATCATCGTGATATATATGCACCCATGTTTATAGCAGCGCAATTTGCAATAGCTAAATCGTGGAAGCAACCCAAATGTCCGTCTACTGAGGACTGGATAAAAAAACTGTGGCATTTTTATATAATGGAATGTTACTCAGCTATAAAGAAAGACCAACTTTAAGCTTTTATAGGCAAATGATCACAATTAGAGACCACACTCATAAGTGAAATAAATCAGATGTGCATATGCAAACAACGTATTGCATCACTAGTGTAAGAACCTGAAAGTGAGAATATAAATTAGGAGGTATGAAAGGAAACTGCTCAAAAGTGAAGAGCAAATGGGATGAGGGGAAGGAGAAAAGGAAGAAAGGGATAATTATTTATGTATGTATGTATATGCAGTATGTCTAACATGGCTGTACTATT
The DNA here is from genome assembly GCA_004027595.1 of Dinomys branickii. Classification (NCBI taxonomy): domain Eukaryota; kingdom Metazoa; phylum Chordata; class Mammalia; order Rodentia; family Dinomyidae; genus Dinomys; species Dinomys branickii. The sequence continues at coordinate 61,672 of PVLD010010841.1, read as the reverse complement.
GACTTATGTCACTTTATTGTAAGGAACAGTTAATGATTAGTTGTTTGATCAACCTTGTATGTCTATATTTGTTTTCCTGAGCATACATTATCAATATGTAATACAATAATCATTGTTAATTCCCTGTCACCTTGTCTGTAATTCAGTTTTGATTGTACTATTCTTGTGCTGCTTTGTGTCTGTTTGTTAATGGTTTTGTTCTTTTAAAATTAAAAAAAAAGTTGAACCCCAGTTGTTAATCCACTACAATACTAGACAAGAGCTCAAGAAAAAAAGAAAACTACAAAGCAATATCCTTAATAAATATAGGTGCAAAAATGCTCAACTACTGTAGTTACTTGTAAATAGAATGAGGCAAATCATGCATCAGACTAAGTCAGTTGAATCACAGGCTTGCAAGGATGGTACCACATCTGTAAGTTAGTAAATACACTATTCCATACAAAATGAAGGATAACAAAATCACACAATAACCTCAGTAGATGTAGAAAAAGCCTTTGACAAAATCCAGCACTCATTCGTGATTTTTTAAAAAACCTCACAAAGTTTGGTATAAAAGGATCTTACCTTAAAATAATAAAGGCCTTTATGAAAAACCCACCACCAACATAATACTGAATGGGTAAAAATGGAAGACATGCATTTTAAAATCAGGAACAATAAAAGGGTATCCACTCTTTGCACTCCTGTTCAGTATAGTACTTGAAACTTTAGCCAGAACTATCAGGTAAGAAAAAGAAATAAAAATATGAATAAACAGGAAGGAGTCAGTCTGTCTCTATTTGCAGATGATATGATTCTTTACACAGAAGACCCAAAAGGCTCCAGCAAAAGACTGTTACAGCCAATAAACAAATTCAGCATAGTGTCAGGACACAAAAACAGCACACAAAAATGTACAATATTTCTGTATAACAATAATTAACCTGCTGAAAAACAAATCAGAAAAACAGTTCCATTTATAGTAGCTAAAAAATAATCCTATGACTCAATCAATTTAACCACGGAGGTGAAAGACCTCTACAATAAAGAGATTTCCTTCCCACTATTTTACTAGATGCTTTTTGAGCTCCCCAATTCCTGATCTGTCTCTCCTCCACTCAGCAAGGCTGCTAGACTCTGTTATTTGCCTTTGGCACTGTGCCCTGGAAATTCCTCTGCACTGTACATTGAGTCAGTCAGAAGCCTCAACCCATCCATTTCTCTTCTTTCTGATCTTGCTATTCTGTGCAACCTGTGGCCAGAAGCCTTAAAACTGTTCTCTTGTAGATTTTGTCTCGTTTTCTAATTGTTTAAGGGAACAGGCTACATCTATTCCTGTTATCCTACCATGGCCAGATATCCCTGTACCCTAAGGTGAGCCCTTGATATTTCCGGGAATGAGGACAAATTCATTCATAATAATAGAAGAGATGGTGAAATACACAGGCAGAGATCTGGATAGAATGCAATTTCGGCACAGCAGTGAAATTCTTCTTAGAACAAGTGATCATGAGCATGGGTTCCAGAAGGGAAACACCCACCTGAGCCCATTCTCTATACCCAAACCTGTGCTCTCAGTTATACATTTTTGTCCGGTAGAGGTGCAAATAATTTCTGCCAAAGCAAAGCTAAATTTATGACCCTGGTGAGTTGACTGGGTTTGTATCCAGTCCAGCAGCCTTTATCCTGATATACAGGATACACCTACTTTCCTAAATGTTCTTTGATTTGACGTAACTTCTTACTAATTTCTTCTTTAATTAAGTTGAATAAGATCTGTATTCATTTCATATCTGCACTGGTCAGAATTTAAATTTTTTTTTTCAAATTCACTTTCCACAAAGGAATACAAGAGAATGAGAATGAGGAAAGGGAACTGAGGCTGTACCCGAGGAAGTGCATATATAACGATGGGCCATAAAACTTTAATCTGGATAAGGAGTTAAGTGAGGGTAAGAGGAGCAGGGGTATTTAAGATAAAGCTTATCAGCCTGGAGGGCATAACCTCAAGTGAAGTAAGCCAGAGAGGATAAATACTACACAGTCTCACTTGTATGCGGACTCTGAAAGTGTCAGACCTGTAGAAACGGTGATGGTGTTGCGGGGGCCAGTGATGTGGGAGAAAAGTGAAGGTGTTGGTCAAAGGGCGTAAGAGTTCAGTTGTAAGATAAATATGTTGGGTAACACAATACACACCACTACAGCTATGGTGAACAGTGCCAGACTGTAAACCTGAAGTTTGCTTAAATATAACTAAGTGAAGTGATAGAGGTGCTAGATAACCATATTGTGGCCATCATTTCACAGAGTATATATCATCACATCATACACTCAAAACCATACTTTAATAAAGCTGGAAATTTTTTAACAAAAAGGAACAAGGGTCAATCAAAAGTTGGTTAAAAACAATAAGTTACATATTTTGGTGTTAGGGAAGATTTGCAGAGTCCAACTGCTCTAGGAGGAAAGCTAGAAAGATGGTGAGTGTTGAGTCTCAGTACTCTGGAGGTTGAGACAGGAGAATTGCCATGAGTTTAAGGCCATCCTGGACCATATAGTGAGTTCAAGGCCAGCCTGAACTATGTAGAGAGACTCTGTATTAAAAAAATAGCATTGGAAATTGGAAATAGGAAAGATAAAAGTTACTGCTAAAAATAAGAACTATGCTGTAACCTTCGAATGGAATGGTATCAAGGAATGGTGTTGTCGATGTATTATGGGACCATTGACACCAACATCATCAAGAACCATAATGGGAGTGTGGAGGGGGATCACAATGAGTCAGGAGTGAAAATCTTCAAAGAAAATGTGGGCTATAACCCATGGGCAGATAGAGCAGTGCAGTGGTAGCGTAATAGAATGGCATGCTATGGAAGGTAGACGTTTTAAAGAGGAAGGAGAGAGATGACCTAAAGGCAGAAGAGAGGGGCAAGGAGGACACCAACCCACCCACCCCAGAGCAACTGGCCGGAAGGATGTGGACAGAAAGCAGCTATGTTTAGACAGCTGCCAGGCCAGCTGTGTCCCCAGAGAGAGTCCATTTCCAGGGAGAAATGGGAAATACAGGGAACATTCAGAGAAGTCAATTGTAAAGAAGGTTTGGCTGTGTATGGTTGGTGGGTTCCCAAAAGCACATGATCTAGAGACTGAGGCAGGAGGATCTTTGTGAGTTCAAGACCAGCCTGGGCTATAAATGAACTCAAGGCCAACCTGAACTGCACAGTGAGACCCTCTCTCAAAAAGACAAAAACTAAACTAAACTAAACTAAATAAAAAATGAAATAAAAACAGAAAGCACACAAATATTGTTGTGGGAACTATGGAACAGGGCAAGATGGGGTCCAAAAGGGGGCTGCATAGGGTCGCATGGATATTAGGCTTTGGGAGGCTAGCCATGAACGGGGAGACTTGGGTTTTTGAGGAAATAAACACAAATAACGCTAAAAGGAAGGATGCAAATAGCCTTGATGATGGTGGTAAGGACACAGTGAGATCTTGCTAGAGACGTGTGACTTTAGGAGTCTCCCTTGGACCCCTGCTAGAGGCTGAAAGCAAGCACAGGGCCACTTGGACATCAAGCAAGTGGCTCACTCTGGAGATAAATATGATTTTCTGGAACACAGTGGCACTGTTAGGAAATGGTTGGAAATGATATAGACAGCCAAGTATGATGGTCAAATACTCAAAATACTAAGGACTTACTTTGTCTCAGCATGAAAATCCACTGAAGGTTTCTGAGTAGAATCGTGAAGAGAGGCAGTTTGAGTTCAGGAATACTGGTCTGGCTTTCGGGGGACAGACAGTGAGGAGGTGTCAGAAGAGCCTGCAGTAATCCCAGGTTGGAACGATAAGGACAGAGACCAGGGGGATGTGATGAATAGAGGAGGGAATGGGATCTGCTAAGAAAGGAGCACCACTGATGACTCTGAGGTTTCAACTTTGGGTAAGCAGGAGAATAGCAGTGACACTCGCAGTGACAATAAGACGTCTGGGTGAGTATGTCTTGCCAGTGGTCGACAACATGGGACCAGTCTTCTCAGAGACAAGAGCCAGGCTCTGTTTTTTAGATGTAAAGGGAGGTTAAGAACATTTGATTCCAGCTAACATTCCCAGTACTGCCTGCACTGAGAGCAATTTTTTAGCTTCACTTGTACTTTCTGTTCGTAAGGTTGGGTGAAATGTTAACCTCCTGTTCTTTCCTTGTGTTTTTGTTTGACATGCTTAGGGAACATTTGGTGCCTGCAGAACCTAAAGCATTTGCAGAGGATCACAAATTAGATTCAAATAAGGACAAATGGCCACTCAGCATGGAGAAGCAGTGCCGAATCATATGCCTCCCCAGTTGCCTTTTTGGTCCATGGTCTAGGTTTGGAAGATTGCCTCAGGGTCAGAAGGGACCTTCAGCAGCCGTGTTCACTTTCCAGTTCAAGAGCACACCAGCCAATTCGCAGAAAATGAAAGAGGGGTGTTGGGAGGATTATGAGAGACTGTACTGAAAGGAAATGCCACTGGGGGAATGGAGAATGAGACCAAAGGAAATCAAGAATTGTGTGAATGCTAAGCAATACCCCCAGCCTGTCCATGTCTTCTTAAATCCCGCTTCTGTGATCTCTGACTCCAATCTTCTATTTGTTAATCCTCGGATTTAAACAAAGTTTAGGGTTGGGATGTAGCTCAGAGGTAATGCCATGCTTACCATGTGAAAAGCCTTGAGTTCAATCCCTAGCACAAAAATAAAATCAACACCCTAAAATAAACCTATAACCCTTGCTGAAACACAAAAGGAAAGAATTGTGTGAACAGGCAGAATTAAATAGAAAAAGTATCAAACCTTAATACCACATGACCTGAAAAAATCAGTTTACTTCTGCATGGCACAGTCTTTTTGGTTTCTAGCTCTGACTTGATACCATCTACTGTGCCTGTATTGTGTTGGTGGCCCAGGAAGGAAAAAAGTGCCTCTTAATTTAGATTCAGGATGGCTTCTGGTTTTCAACTTGCAAGGCAACTTTGATCACTAGTGTTGTAGTCAGTGATTTACAAGGGGAAACAGTACAATACAGGACACTTAATTGATAAGATTATTTTATGATAGTCACCCAAAGAGTCATATACAAAGAGAGTGCAGGAAATCTGTCCACACACTAAGACCAAAAGAATTTAGCTGAGGGTCTGGATCCAACTGCAGTGTCCTTCATGAGTCCAGCTAAAAACCTAGAGCCCATAACAATGCACCCCCAACAAGTCCAACCAGAGGCCTCAAGCCCACCACAATGTCTCATGCAGGTCTGTTTCACGGATCTGCACTGGGAAGGCCCAAAGGTCAGTGGTGGAAGCTAGAATGGTTGTGCTTAGCAGGCTAAGGGATCTGAACTGGAACTGGGAAGCAACTCTCAAAGTAAGAACCAGAGCTCTCTCAAAAAGTACCACAGTCATCCTCAGCAACAGTGAGGTCCTGAGTTTCTCTGATGATGAGTAAAACCAAGTTCCCATCAGGAAAGCAAGTGCAACAGTCTTCTCCAGGAGACTGAGCAGCGCACTATCTTCCCCTCCAGAGCCAGGAAGTGATGCTCAAAGTAAGGATCAGAGCTCCCCCAAAGTGAACCTGTGACAATAAGGTCCTGAGCTCCTTTGATGATGAGAACAGCTTCATTCATATCAGGAAAGCCAGCTTGACAAGCTCCTCCAAGAGAACCAACAGCTCTTAACAGCTTCCCTACAGCCTCTCTTCTCCATTTTTACTTTTCATGCTGCCAGCAACAATCCTCAGGTGGGCCTCCCACACCCAGCACCACGCTGGTTCAGTTCAGCTGGGTGTTACAAATTGACCACCAGTTGTCAATCCACCATAAGTAACAATACCTGGAAAGCCATACTGAGATATTTTAAAGTCTTCTGGATGCAGCAAGCAAGAATGCTGAAATCAGTGAGTGAGGTCTGCTGGGTACATGAGAAGATTCATCAGTGATTCAGTTGCCATGTTTAGCCAGTGTTGCTTATGGCAGGGTGGCCATAAACAATTCTCTAAGCAGAGCACCCCTCATCCTTACAATTCTCCCTAATATTGTCATTACTCATACCTGGTTTATCCCTATCCTTCCTTTCCTCTCAAAGCCTTTTTAGTGTGGCCTCACTCTCCTGGAGATGAATTCATGTATGTTTTTTAAGTACCTTCTCCCAGACTTCTCAGCCACCAAAACATCTGAACTCCCTGAATGCTGAGGTTTTACACTCCTACTAGCTGGGATTTGATACAATTTTGATCTGGCCACTTCAGACCATTTGGCCTCAGAGATGAGGTAGCAATGGGATCATGGAAAAGACAGAAAGCCAGGGACCTGGACTCTCAGTCTCCAGAAAATAACCCAGCCTGTGGATTGGAACCAAGGCAGAGGCTCAGGATTATAACTCCTACTGTCCCCTGGGGTTCTGTGCCCATAGCTTTTCCATGCTGCATTTGATAGCAGTGGTGTCCAATTTGATGAGATCTCAGCAAACTTTGGGTAGGCTTTCAAGGGGCCAAAGCAGTAAAGTGGGCTGTAATCCTTAGCTTGGTTCCCTTTCCAGCAGGCACTGAAATATAACACAGAGCCTGAAAGTCAGGAAGATACTGGGAGAAGAAAAGAGGATATAACTCTGTGGGAATAGGGCAGGAAAACGGGAGTTGAATTTTATGTTGAGTGGCAAAATTAATTCCAGCTCCCCTAACAACAGGATAGAACTGAGTTCCTAAAATAGTTCTCAGCCTGGTCAGAAGCAGATCCAGTGCCACTGAGGGCTGAGCTTGCAGATTAGAGGACCTCTTTTCAGACGGCTGGTACCAGACCTCAATTTGATGTCTTCACAGCTTTTTAGGTCACATAGCCTGTCCACCTGCTTGGGGGTAGATACCTCATAAATGCACTTTCTACATTAGTGATTCTCAATTGTAGATACACACTGAGTTACCCGAAGATCGTTTTAAAAATACAACGTCTGGTTCCTACTCTGAAGGACCGGGGCATTAGGATTTTTCAAAGCTCCTTAGTTAATTGTCATCTGCAAGTAAAATGGAGAACTGTTCTTGTTCTAGTCCACACCACAGGTTACCACCCAGCCTTGGTCTTCATTACTCACTGCTGGAGGAGGAAGCTGAGCCCTCCTCCCCCAGCAGCACTCTGTCCTGCCAGCCTGTCCCCCTCCCATAGACTGCGGGCTCTAAGAGATATCATGGCATCGCATGCTTCTCTTGCATCCTTCCACGCTAAACTGAATCTAAGCGCGCTCACTCTCGCTCTCTTCCAGCTTTATACTGTGCCAATCCCCTGGTTACCATCATTTCCGATTATTCATAAGAGTCCCACCTACCCTGGACTCAACTCAAACAAGTGCCGTCTTGGTTTCCTTGGAACCATGGCTGCTGCCCCAGCGTTTTTCTCTGGGACCAGGAATAGGAACTTGTTTCCAGGTCATTTGCATGGCAGCCATCCTTTGGTATTGTCAGGGATTGGTTCTAGGACTCCTTACATCTACATACAGCACAATCCTTGGACCTTTAATTCCCTTACATAAAATAGCATGACATTTGTATATAACCTACATAATCCTCCCATATGTTTTTTTAAATCATTAAATTTATTGGTACAATTTAAATATACATATGGATCATATTCATCATAGCAATGATGTATGAAATGAGCATGATACATCTTGGTGCCTCTTTTCTCCCCACTCCCCTCTCCTTTGTATTAACAAAGCTTTGTTTCCATTTTACCCTTCTTTTCTCATTTTTTTCTTTTCCCTTCCTTCCTTTTACCCTCCCCCACTTCCTAGTTCTTCTTTCCTTTTGAACAATTTCTTCCTGTTTCACAATGTCTGTTGTACATTTTGATCCTTATTTACACTTTCAGTTTCTCACACCAGAGACACAATGCAATATTCTTTAAATTATCTATAGGTTACTTATAATAATTTATATGCGGTGTGAATAGTTTTTACAATGTATCACTAAGTAAGAATGACAAAAAATGTCTGTACATGTTCATTACAGATGCAATTCTTTTCTCTAAATGTTTCTGTATCTGGTTGGGTGAGTCCACAAATGCGGAACCTGCAGATGCGGGAGCCTGCAGGGTTGATTGCCCACATAATTCTATTAGCTGCCTTTTCTACTTTACAATGTGTGTTTCAGAACAGGTCAAAATCAACCCAGTTTTCAAAACAAACATAAGTTAACTCAAATAGCAATTGGGTGAACTTAATTACTTTTCTGTTTCTTTCCAGTTCTTTGATGTACTGCAAATAGAATAAAAAATAAATAAATAATACTAAGAAAATCTTGAGAGTGGGAAGCCACTATTCTAAAGCAATAAGAAGGAAATCAGAAGCATATACTGTTTCAAAGATATTGCATTTATTCCATGTGTGAAAGAGTAACTGAGATTTGGTGCTGATAGTTACCAAATAAATCCTAGGACAATATGTAGCTGCCCATTCAGAAAAAAGTTTATGTGCTAATTTCTGAAGATATACAACAAGTTCAAAGTATAACAGTTAAAAGGAGGTCCCTAAATTATCAATATTTAAGAGCAATATGCTTAGATTTAGAAAACAAAATTGGCTGAAACATTTTTAGACTAATATCAGTGGTATAATCAGATTGAAATAAAGTTACATTTGAGAGGCTCAGGCAAAAGGATCAAAAGTTGGAGCCCATCCTGGGAAACTTAGTGTCTCACAGTAAAAATAAAATAAAATGGGTGGAGATGTAGCTCAGTGCAAAGGTCCTATACCCAGGTTCAATACCCAGTACTGAAAAACCAAAACACAAAACAGAACAAAACAAAAAAATGGAAATGAAAACATAGCCGGTAGTACTTATAAGGTTTAAATGTGCTTTTAAAATTCTATTTATGCTTCTAATTTGTTTTGCATACCTCAGCTTCACAAAAAAGCAAAAATACTTTGATCATATCTATGTTAATGATTTTATATATAAAATATTATACTAGAATAATGTACATACTAAAGACTTCTTGTGATAGGTACCATTTCAGAGAGTTAGAGCAGATTGAATTAAAGACAAGGCCCATTTGCCTTGCTGATCCTGTCTGGTCTTGCTGCCCTGCATGCCTGACCATCAGGGCAAATTTCAGGCTGAGAATGTTGTTCATTTGCTTTGTATAGACTTGAAGACATAACCTGATGAGCCATCCCCCACCCAAGCAGCCCTCTTTGTTTCTGAAGATTAGTTATATTATACTAGTCTCGTAACTCAGTCACAGGAGAATCTATTCATCTGCTCTTTGTTTTTATTTCAGCCTACTGAATATTTATTCAGTATCTGAGTTTTATCTACATTTTCAAATTTGTCTTACTATTTTTAAACATATTTTGGAAATTGCAGTTAATCTTACATGGTGTTATGGTTAGATGCGCGCCCTCCTAAAGTCTCATGTAGTCATAGGATCTAGGATCTGTGCTGCTGGATCAAAGACATGGTGCTAGGATTGATTCCAGTAGCCTGAGTAAGCTACAAGAGACGGAAAGAGCTGTGGAAGTGTCTTCTTGCTTGTTGCCTGCTTGCGGCTGCTGCTTCTGCTTGCCTTCTACTCTCGGCCTGCCACGAACTGTTTTTCCTCTACAATTTCCCTCCCCTATGCCACCCTGCCTGGGAGCCAGCCAACTATGAGCTGAAACCTCTACAAACTGTGAGCCAAATAATCCTTTCCTCTTTTAACTTTGGGTGTTGGGTAGTATTTTGTCTTAGCAATGAGAAAAGTAAGACGCAGGACTATCTAGATTCTAGGGCACCCACACTCTAGTTTGTACTTAATGGAATCAAAAGCATACAGATGTAAAAGCCTGATGACTCAAGCACTTCTTCATTACTGCTGAATTCCAATCACAAACGCCTCTGAACAGCAGGGGAGAGAGGCATTATGTTGTTAGAGAAGCCGCTCCTGTGCTGATGTGTTCCTCTCGGGGTCAATACTATCCTGACGCTTCGATTGGCCAAAAGAGCATTGACTTCCTCCAGACTCCCTCTCCAGTCTATGAAAATTGAAATTTCTCATTAGGCCACGAGGTGGCAGATTAATTGCAGGAGATAAAGCAACTACAAAAGCAATAGGGAAATGTCCTCAGCTGTGGACGAATACAGAAATAAATAAAGAAATATCTTATCTCCACCTGTCACTTGCCAAAAGACCCACTGCAGTAAGGATTTTTGCTTTTCTTTTGAAAGAGAAAAAGTACTGACTTCTGACTACTCTTTCTGAACACCAGCCTTGTTCAAGTATTATCTGCCAAAGGCCTCTCAGGACAGACCCAGGCACGACCCCTGCTTCTGCCCCAACAATCAGTTGAATGAGTTACTGCTGATGTCTTCCTCTCTAGGGCCCTGTGCACTGTCACTCTGAGTCACAGTTGAGTCACTGCCCACTGGCTGGAGCTGGCATCCCTGCTGCTCAGAGCTGGCCTCTCTGGCCTCCCTCCTTCCTATTGCCACCAGCATTGCCTTCCTAGTTAGAATCTGATCGTGTCAACATCCTACTCAAAAGCCCACCACCCTGGCTGTGGGATCATATGTGAACCCCAAGGCATGACATACATGGATGTGCCATGTCAAATGTGCTTCTTTTTCCCTCTTATCTCTTCATTTGCATACTCTATTCTCTCTGTTCTTCCTGTGTCTGGCAAACACCTGATCCCAAGTAACACTACAGTTGACATTCTCAAGTGGAAAGTGTCCTGCCTGTTCCTGCTGTCTCTGCCTATCTGACCTTAGTGCTCTGTGCTAGGACTCCATGTGTTGAATGCATCTCCTCGATGTACACAAATTAGATTTCTACATGTGCATCTCTCCCACTAATTCTCTTTGAATGTCTAGCAGCGGAATAAGTGGTGAACAACATGTCATTTTCCAGGTAAGTGTTCGGAAAACATCAAGGAAGGAACTACAGTGTCTCATCTTGTGCAAGGGCCAGGCATCCCCAAGCTATGAGAGAATAGATGGGAAATGATAGTTTCAAGCGTGCAAGGTCCTTGGTTGATCAGCGACCTCTTCCTCCATGGGGGCCCTGGGGTAAGCCAGGGAGGGCAGCATAGCTTCAGGACTGCCGAAGAGTGCAGGGTCACAATGATGGAGAGCGCATAGGAGCCACCGCCTTGAACTCTACCCAATGTGAAGACTGGATCCATCCCAGTGAGTCCCTGGCCCACGCTGTCATCTAAACTCCTTTATTTCTGCCCCTTGCACTGCGTGATTTGTATCCTTTGCACTGCCTCGGCCTCCCCAAGAGGTAGTGGATATATCCCTGCATCTTTCCTTTCAATTAGCTGGAATGTTTATCCTGATGATTGTCAGTACCTTAACAAGCTATTGTTACTGTCATTTGAGCTGATTGTGAATATTTTGAAATGTCTGAGAACAAAACCTGGGAAAACTTGCTGAGTTAAACTAATGTATCATTCAAAACTGAAACACACCACGCCCTGACCCCTAGGGGATACAACAGTTTCCTTGTGTGCAATCATTGGTGGGGAGTATGGTTGGGCTTGTGCCCACCATCACAATTTAAATGGAAGCAAACATCAAAAATGAAACTCTAACCAACTCTTAATCCAGTTAGAAGACTGATGGTCCCACTGTGAATTACCCACGTCCTTAGTTTTTCCTCTTTTGGATGTTCTTTTTTTTTTACAAACATACATTTGAAGGGTGGAATAGAAAGAGAAAAGAAAATATTTGAGATCTGATTCTCGCTTCAATTTCTGTCACTTTAACTATATTACATCTCTGAGCCTCAGTTTCCTCATCTGAAAAATGGAAGTGAAGTTCATCTCACTCACCACTGGTAGATTCTGTGAGACTCATGATAAGAAGCATGTTCTTTAAAGTCCTTCATATTTAGCATCATACCAACATAAGGAGATAGATATGTACATACGGTGCTGGGGCTCAAACCCAAGGCCTACTGCCTACTAGTCAAGTGCTCACAACTGAGCTACACCCCCAGCCCTTAGTTACATATAACTGGTCCTCAGCACCCACAGGGAACTGAGTCCAGGACCCCCTTGGATCACCAAATCCACAAATGGTCAAATCCCTTACATAAAATAGTGTAGCATTTACATATAACCTATATATATATATATATATATATATATATATATATATATATATATATCTCCTCCAGTATACTTTAAATCATCCCTGTGTTGCCTATAATACCTATGTAAATAATTGTTACACTGAATTATTTTGGTAATGATGGCCGAAAGAAGGCTTTGTACATGTTCAGTAGGCATGCTACTAGTTTCTTCAGACGTTTCCCCTCTGCAGTTGGTTGAATCCATGGATGTAGATTGCATTTCAAATTCCCTTTCTGAAGGAATAACTGCAACAACTGGGATGAGGGAAAGGAGAAAAAGAAAGAAAAAAAGAAGGAAGGGAATAGACAGCTGACAGGTAGGTAGGTAGGTAGGTAAATGACAGATGGATAGATAGGTAGATAGAGGGCAGCTAGGGTAACTACCGCTCAAGTCTAACGGTTTATTGAAAGGAAGAGTTAGCGCCTACTTTTTTTCCTTTTGACCAATTTTACATGCTTATATCTGGCAATAGGAACAACTAATTTGTAGACAACAATATGCATCATAACAAGCATTGGTGAATTCCTACCATCTTGTCTAGTGAAACTCTGTATCATTTCTAATGGGTTCTTTTGTTTTTATTTTTTATTCTCTTTAATGGTTTGATAAATCTTACATTCTTACATCTGGTAATCTGAGCAACTTTGTTTATGTAATATAACAACCACTGTTAATTCCTATCATTTTGTTTTGAAATCCTGTATCATTTGTACTGTTCTTGCTTTGTTTTGTTTTTGTCATTGTTGGTATTTTTCTATTTTTTTTATTATTCTTTTTAACATACAACAGTCATCCAAAAAGGTTTATGCTATGGAATAATTTTATTCATTGTTTCAGAAGTTTTCTTCTTTTCAGGATTCTTCTGAGCATTCTACCACTCAAGCCTAATTTTAAAAAATTCCCCTTCTGCTCACTCTCCCTCCTCCAGCACAGATCCACACAGGGAGTGGTGGGGTAACCACCCCTTTTGGACAGTAGACTTTGATTAAAACAGTAGTGGTGAACCTATGGCACATGTGCCACAGCTAGCTCTTTGTTATCACTGAAAGTGCTGAAAGGCTCACCATCACTGAATTAAAATATCTCAATGGCAAATTAACTCTTTTGCCTAGTGTTTCTTTCTGATTAGCTTGCTTCAAATGGTAGCTAACCTAGTGCAGGGTCCTGAGTTCGATCCCCAGTACCGCAAAAAAAAATAGGCCTGGGGATATAGCTCAATGGAATAAGCGCTTGCCTAGCAAGTGCAGGGTCCTGAGTTCGATCCCCAGTACCGCAAAAAAAAAAAAAAAAGGTAGCTAACCACTCCTAGGATTTACATTACAAGCTATATGTCCCACAGTACCTATGCTGAGATATTTTAAAGTAAATTATGAACAATACAACACAGAAAATTTTGAAAATTTCTGAGTGTTGGCCATGACTGTGCATGGCTGCCATGCCGCCCTGCCTGGAAAGGGTCTTCCTGATTGATGAGGAGAGACCGGCATCTGAGTGCTGAGATACTAAACACAGCTGGTTCAACCTCACCTGTGCCAGGAATCTAGCCCCAACTTCCTGTCCCTCATCCTGTTTAGTTCTGTCTCATCATCTTTTGACTTGAATTAATGACTCTATAGCCAATCCCCCTCCCACAGTGTTCTCTATCACCTCTCTGAAGAGAAGGTAAATCCCTTCTCTCCAAAATCTTCAGTGTCTTTCTTTCAAATTGCAATTTAATATAGAACTTGATGGTTTAAAGGCATTCTGGGGATGGAGGTCAGTGGTAGAGTGTTTGCCTAACATACACAAAGACCTGGCTTCTATCCCCAGCAGATACATGATAGCTAGATTAGATAGATAGATAGCTTGATTGATTCAATAGCTTGCTTATAAAATGAAGTCAAAACCTCCTAACTCCTTAGCATGACTTAGATCCACTCCACTCCCATAATTTTCTGTAGGCTTGAGTCTTGCTTTGCTATTGACACCTCCTATCTATCACGTCCTGCCTTGCCTTCCTATTGATACTTGGATCGGAATGGAATGTTTATGGTTATGAACCTACCCGCCCATATTATTCATGTTTCAATGCCTTGCATCAAATATTTCCTCTTTATCAACCATGCCGACCCCACCCCATGTGACCCTGTAAGGCTCTGCTCTGGGATTCTGGCTCCTAGGAAGCCTCTTTTGTAGCGCCATGAGGTAAAGTGTTCTTTTCTATTGGTTTTGTCCCAGCACCGGCCACATTATAACAATACACTCCCTTTGCCTATATACCTCTACTCTTTGACAGCACAAAAACACACTTGTGTTTAATCAGAACATCCTGAGAGCCTGGGCCCATAACTGGCACTCATTTAATGTTTATTGTACTGAATCAGCAAAAGACTTTATACTCTGGATGAAAAGGTTTGTGTAACACTGTATGTCTGCTGAAGGCTCTCACATTTCTGAACTATGAGGATTCATCCTAGAAATAATCTCTAGACAACCCTCACTGGCCTCTCCAACACCGTCAGTCAATAAAACTACAAGGCAAGTAGCGAGTGAGGCAGAGAAAATGGTGGATTCTCTTCCATTAAACTCAGGTAGTAGAATTGCTCACTGCAGTCAAAAGGTGGGGTAACAGAATATACTCAGTGTAATTCAGGCTCTGAAGTGTATGAAGAGACGTGGAGTACTGTGAATGAAAATTTGTGTGGTGTCGACCTTGTTTTGAGGCACTTTTTGTTCTTTTCATTATCTTTACGGAGGTAGCGCTCATGTATAATCAACGGCACATGTGTAAAGTGCATGACTGTGCAAGTTCTGACCTGGTATGCACTCCCCAAACCATCTGTCAAGATAATGAACACACTCACCGCCCTGCAAGCTTCTTTCAAGCCCCTCGGTAATCTTTTGCACCCACCTCTCCACAAGCATCTCCCATCTCCAGGAAACCCCGATCTCCTTTCTGGAATCACAGACAAGAATTTAGTTTTCTAGAATTTTGTTTAATGAAGTCATTATGTATTTTCTCCCTTTCGGGTTCACTTACAGTGATCCCTCACCTATCGCAAGAGTTGCACTCCACAGACCCCAGCAATTGGTGAAAATCCGCGAAGTAGTGGCATTATATTTATTTTAGTATTTATATGTATTTTAAGGCTTTATAAGCCCTTCCCACATGCCTATAAACCTTTCCCACACTCTTATAAATACTTCATATGCTCTTAAACACTTTCTACACTCTTAAACCTACGTAACTTTAACAACATTTAAAGTTCTATGCGGGTCCTCGATGTGAAGCAGACGAGGAGAGGGGCTAAATATATGGGCACAGGGCGGGAGAGTAAGCAGACTGATGCTATGGTCACTGGGCCAATCAGCACCCAGGATACAAAACACAGTACTGTGATTGGTTGCTTTCCATTCCATCAGCCAATAGTGTGCCATGTACAATCTCACACTGGCAAACTTGAACAAGTGGTAGTGGCATACTGCATTTCCATCACGTACAGTATGGTATTCATCCTGTGGTGAAATACACATAGTATTTTATTTTGATTTAATATTTTTAATATGTTTGAATTAACATTTTTATATTGTTTTAATTTTTTAGGCAAAAATACTTAAAATCATAAATTTTATATAAATACCTATGTACTGCAAAATCCCATCATATACTAAAACTCCGCAATACAGAATTAGATAGATTTTTTAAAAAACCCTGTGCTACCGTTGTTGAACTCCTACCATCTTATATGGTGAAACGCTGCATCATTTCCAAAGTTGGGATTTTTAATTACTTGTTACTGTCTTTGTTTGATCAATCTTACATTCTCACATCTGGTAGAGGAGAAACTTCGTTGAAGATAACAGTATGTAATGTAGCAACCATTGTTAATTCCTATCATTTTGTTTTGAGGTCATGTATCATTTTTGTTGTTCTTATTTATTTATTTATTTATTTATTTATTTGTGGTACTGGGGATCGAACTCAGGACCCTGCGCTTGCTAGGCAAGCACTTATTCCACTGAGCTATATCCCCAGCCCCATTTTTGTTGTTCTTATGTTGTTCTGATCTTGTCTTCATTGTTGTTTTGTTAGGTTTTTTAATTTTTAAAATAAAAAAACATGATACTGTGAAGCTGCAATGCATGGACCACACTAGAGGGAGGGACAACTATATTTTGTTCTTATTTTAAGATTGATGGATGTTGTAACATGTCAACAGTTCATCCCTGTTTATCCCTAACCAATATTCTATCACGTAGAATCCCACAATTCATCCATGCCCGTGTAGATAATGGCTTGTATTCAGTACACGGCTAACTCAAATAAAACAACTGTGAACATTCATGTGCTTGAGTAAATATCAAAAAGTGGAGTGGTGAGATCAGTGTGTGTGTGTGCGTGTGTGTGTGTGTGTATAACTTTTAAAGACACTTCAAACTATTTTCCAAAATAATGGCACTATTTTACATTCCCTTCAAAAATGTATGAATGTTACACTCCCCCACATCTCCACTAACATGGATGTGGTCAGCTATCTAAATTTTACCCATTCTGATAGGTGTGCAGGAATGGTTCATAAGTATCTTCTTCAACTGGGTGGCTTGTCTTTTATTTGTGCATGATTGTGATTATCTGTGCAGAAAATCCTGAGAAATCTACAAAAAGTGAGTAGAACTAGTAAGTGAGCTTGTGAAGATTTCAGGGTACAAGAATAATATGCAAAATCATTCCGTGTCTCCATATGAGTAATGCACAATGAGAAACTGAACGAAAGGTCACAGAACAATTTATAATAATATCAAAAACCGAAATGCTTGGTGATACCAAACCAAAAAGCATATACAATGTTTATATGCTAATAATATAAATTTCTGATGACAAAGAACTAAATAGATATCCTCTGTTCATACATAATGGGAATCAATATTAAGATGTTAATTTTTAAATTGATTTACACATACAAAGCAACCTCAATCAAAATCCCACTAGGATTGTTTCTAGATATTAATAGAGGGATTCTAAACTTTATACAGAAATTAGAAGTTGTAGGAGTACCCAACAATTTTTAACAAGAAGCACAAAGTTGGAGGGTCTACACTACTCATTTTAAGAATTACTCTGAAAATATCTTTTAAAAGACCAGTATGTGTCTTAGGAATAAATCAATAGTTCAAGTGCAGAATAGGTTCTCACATGTACAGTTAATCGATTTTTGACAAATGTGGCAAGGTAGTTCAATGGAGAAGGAATAATCTTTCCAAAAAATGGCGTTAGAGCACTTGGGCATCCATAGACCCAGTGATATGTCCATTATAATCATTTTATTCAGAATCACCCAAACCTGAGAACAACCCAGATGAACCTGAACGAGTGAATAAGTGGATAAGCAAACTGTAAAATACTACTCCCCAATAAAACAAATTGAAGTTCTGGTATACATTAACAACATGATGAATCTAAAACTCATTGTGGTTAAGTAAATCAAGCCAGAATAAATGGCTCTTTGTGCTGGATATGATGGTCCACCACTCAGGAAGCGGAGGCAGGTGGATACTGAGTTCAAGACCAGCCTAGAAAACTTAGCAAGACCCTGTCTGGAAAAAAAGTCTACTTGTTTTGTGACATCAGGAGAAAAAGACAATAAACAGATTGGTGGTTATCAGAGATAAGTGGGTAGGAAAGAAGTCATAAGGGAATCTGAAGAGGAGCTGTGCTACATTTTGATTGTGGCTATGGTTACATGACTGAGTATCTTTGCCAAAACTCAGAATTGTACACAAAATTGGTGAACTGTGCCATGTGTAAATTATGCCTCAATGAATTTTAAAAATAGTGTTTAAGAAAGTGTTCTTCCCAGTACTATCAAAATCTCAAAGACAGCTCCAGCATTTCACTTAAACATTTAATTAACTTTCAAAATCCTTTTACTGTAGAGGAGCGCCATTCTGCTTCCAGTTTGTTGATTCCATGGTACCTCACAAATCATATGGAGGTTCCCAGGACTTCCCCAGAGTGTGGCAAAGCTCACTTGTTTCTTCTGACAAGCCCGTTCCTGAGTGTCCATAATCTCTCTCGGAGTAAGGGTGGAAACAGAAGGCAGACCTGAGCATCGAGGGGTATGGCTGTGCAGCTGTGATCTTGAGGAGCAAGATTTAAAATGAGAAAAACCTTACACTACATAAATACGTGAGAGAGCCAGGAGTTTGATAACCTCAGAAGATGTGGCATGCACCTCTTTCTGTCTCTGTCTCTGTCTCTGTCTCTGTCTCTCTCTTTGCAATGATCATTTTCAAACATTCACAAAAATAGGCAGAGGAGTGTGATTAATTCCCATGTAAGCATCAACTAGCTGCAAAAACTGTTAATCTGTGAACTGTATGAAGCCATCATTTACTGTACTTTGTTTCAGGAATACCCCTGACAACCCTGTGCTTCTGTTATTTTGAAGCAAATCCCAGACATCTTATCATTTATTCTGTAAATATTTCAGCATGTACCTCAAAAACTCAAAGATTCCATATTTAAATCACTATAATTCTATCTTGAAAGATAATAAATTCCTCATTACATTAAATGTTAATATTCAAATTTTCAGTTGTTTTATAAATTTCATAAGTAGTTCTTTATCATTATATTTTGCTTATATAAGCATGTTGTAAAGCAGTTTGTTTTAATCAGGGTCTAGAGATGGTCCATACATTCTGATTCAATTCCTGTCTCATGTGCTGCTTTTAATCCATAAATTTCTCCTCCATCTCCTCTTTCTTTTTAATAAACTTGCATTTTTAGAATAGTTTTAGATTTACAGAAAAGTTAGGAGGTAGTACAGAGTTTTACTATATACCCCAAATCCAACTCCCCTGGTAATAATATCTACCATGGTATGGTGCATTAATAACAATGAATGAGTGAACATAAACACAAAATTATTAACTAAAGTCTGTATTTATTCAGATTTCCTTGGTTCTTATCTAATGTACCTTTTTGGTTCCAGGATCTCTTTTAAGGCACCATGTTTTAATTCATCATCTTGTCCCCTTGGGCTCCTCTTGGCTGTGACAGTTACGTAGACTGTTTTGATGACCTTGACAGTTTTGATTACTGCTACAGTATTTTGTAGAGTTCCCCTAAATTGGGATTTGTCTGACTTTTTTTTTTTCATGATTGTACCAGAGTCTAGGTTTAGGAAGGAATAACACAAAAGTAAAATGTCATTCCCATCCCATTACATCAGAAGTATGTCTGGCAACGTGACTCATCATGGTTGACATTGGTCACCTGCATGTACCTATATAACCTTGGTCACCTGTCTGGGGTAGAGTTTAGAGGGAAGATCTACACCATGTCCACAGGTGAGATATGGGAGGTAGTGAGTCACCTCCTTGAGGAGAGAGGAATTACATATAGTATTTATAATTCTTTTGCACAGGGAGTTTCTCTCTTCCCCAGGTATTTATTTACTCAATACGTCGTTTATAATTTTATGAGTGTGAACTCATGCATTTTTGTTTTATGTCTTGGTTATGATCCAGTCCTACTTTTTTGGTGCTCAAATTGTTCTAGGTTTGGCCACTAGGGACTTTTTCCATTGAGTCGGTGTCTGCCTCTCTTTTACATTCCCCTCTCTTCAGGGGAGCCTCCCTCTTCCCATCTCTCTTCTTTTCCTTCCTCCTCCTCTTCCTTCTCGTCTTCTTCCTCTTGTTTCCCACCTTCCCTCTCCCTCCCTTCTCTTCTTCTGTTTCCCTTCCTCTCCTTCTTCCCTCTCCCCTTCTTGCCCCCCTTTCCCTCTAACTCCCTCCACCCTCTCCTCTTCTGCTCTCCCTCCTTTCCGCCCCCCTCTCTGCCTTCATCTTCCCCTCCCTCTCCACCTGCAACATTGCTTTTACTTTCTGGGACTACAAAGAAAGTCCAGGTTCATTTTTGTATTTTCTGCTTAGTTTTTCAATCATCTATTTCTCCAAGTAGCTCTGGTTCCTTTGATTATAGAATTGTATTAGAAATAAAATCTGAGCTCTAGGAATGCTTATTGTTCTGGCTGTCCCAGTTAATATAGCAAGGTAATTGTGTGTATCTATAAACTCATGTACATATATATGTGTACACATTTCTATAAACATTTCTGTATGTAACATCTGTATCTATAGTCTAACATAAATTCATGCAGTCTTCAACTCAAATTTATTACCATGACAATATCTCTAGCTTATTCCCACTTATCTGAAGAGTCCCACTTCAACAATAAGAAACTTGACTTCTATCATCAAGCATTCATTTACTTATTTTCTAATTTTTTATACATATGCAACAGTACCAGAGTTCTAACTCAAGGAAATGACTCTAACAACGAGGATAGTGGTTATGCACAGTTTCTTTGCCTATGGTCTTACAAACTCCATTCATTTCCAAAGTTACTTAGCCTGGTAGCTAAGTTAAATCTATATCTTACCAGATGACCCAACCAAATAGTATTTCCCAAAGGAAATGAAATTAGTGTTCATAGAAGAACTTACACAATTGTGCGTAGCACCTTTATGTGTAACAACCTAAACTAAAAATAACTGAAGATGTCTATAAATAGATGAAGGAAGACAAATATGATATCTCCAAACTGTGCTTGTTGGAAGAAACTGAACACAAAAGAGTACAAACTGGAGAAAAAGAGTACGCACCACATGAGTCAGTTGATCTAAAAGTGTAGAAAATACAAACTATCATGGCAGAAAGATGATAAGGAAATGCCTGGGAATTGGGAGCTTTGGAGAGAGGAGGGAGGAAACATAAAGGTATAAATCTGGGGGATGGTGGACATGTTTGCTCTCTTCATCGAGATGTTTCCATGTATTAAATCATAGTCAAAACTTATGAGTGTACAGTTCATGTGCAATTGACTGCATGTCCTGGAAATATACATAATCTTATCATATGCACTGATAAAAACCCTGTGTTTTATGTCCCTTACTAATTCATTCTAGAACAGTACCTGTCCAACTTTAATGTGCACATAAGTCCCTGAGGGCAGCGTCAGGATGCAGACTCTGATCCAGTGTGTCTAAGAGGTGCCCTGGGGCTCCACACAAGTGATTGGGTGGTACCACCCCTTCAGATCTTTAGGTCACATTTTAGGTGGCAGGTGCTGTGGTTTGTAGTTGCCAGTGTGTATCAGAATCACCTGTAGAGGTTTAGAATTACAGATACTTTGTACTCAGGATAAGGACAGGCAGGTGGTAGCGCCTGGAAATGCGCTTTTCCCAGAACTTTCAGAGCCTCTAAAATTTGCTGACTACACCTTGAAAAGAATTAATCAAAAGACTGCAAATGAACATAGCCTTGTTCTCTAATATATTTAATAATCTGCTCCAGATTCTCAGACACCATATAAAATCTTCCAAGTTCTCCTCCTCCCTTTGTATTCCTCATCCGTTGTATATATAAAGTAAGTAGAGTTGAAGTGCCAGGCATGAAATTGATAACATTTTAACAGGAAAAGACAAATAGCGAAACTGGAACCAGTCAGCAGGTGAAAGCTCAGAACCATTCTACCAGGAGAAAGGAAAACAATTCAACACTTGGGAACAAGGTTTTCCTGTAACTAGAGTGAATTTACCACTCTGCAGATAGCATTTGAGAAAGGGCTGCTCTCCCTCCTTTTATTTTTAGCTTCTATTTTTCCGTTTTGACAAGGCCAAGCAAGGCTGTATGTGGAAAGCACTCCATTTGAAGCTAGGCAAACCAAGATTTTAGCTCTGATACAAATAACATTCTAACTTTGAAAAAATTTCTTTACCACCCTGAACCTCTACTTCTTCATGTATAAAATGAGAATAATAGTAATCATACTACCTATTTTGCAGGGTTGTTATTAAATCTGGAATTATGGCAAAGAGAGCATAGTGAACAACCCCCTCTTCAACAGGCAAAATATAAGAGCACACAATTCCTGGGAAACACTTACACACACACACACACACACACACACACACACACAGCTTACATATGCGAAATAAACATTAAGTTGATTCAAAGTAAGAGATGTATTAATGAGGTATATTTTTCACCAAAAAAATATATCTCATATATACCAATAATCTTCATATTGGTCAAGGTAATTTTATATAATGAGCTGATGAAAATATGAATAATATCTTGCAATAATGGTAGGAACACGATTGGTACTTCATCTCTAGAAACCAATATAGCCATATCAATGCCTTTGAATCAGAAATTCCACTTCTAGAAGTTTATATACAACTACCAGTACTACTACAATGAAGCATATGTACAGTATTGTTTATAATAACAAAATGTTAGAAATATCACAAATAGCAATTACTAGTTAAATTGATGTTGGTAATATATAATCTGTATAGCATTCAGTCACTAAAAGAATAACCCATATTTTCATTGAAGGATCTCAAGTACATTATGCCTAAACATGTATGATGACTATACAGGTATTGATTTCTATAGAAAATCTCTCAAAGGATAAGTGAGAAACTGTTAAGGGCTGTGTGTTGGGAAGAAAACACCTTCCTGGAGAATATATCATGAGAGCATTGGATCCTTCTTCTTTCCTCTAAACTTCAATATTTAATTTGTCAACTTTTGCTTTGAAAAATTTTCAGATCTAGAAAAAAACGTTTCAAAAAGTTAAAGAATTCTTGGTCTACCTTCTCATGTTAACACTATATAGTACCACATTACAGGAAATTAACTTTAACATAATACTACTAACTTTTTAGAGACTTTGTTCAGATTTCTCCAGTTGTGCCGCGAATATCCTTTTCTATTCCAAGATCAAGCTTCCCTATCACTTTATTATCCTCAACGTAGGAGAGTTGTTGGTTTTTCTTTGTGGTTCATGACCTTGATGAGGACTGCACAGTTACTGTGTAGAAGGTATTCAGGCTGGGTTTGTCTGACATTTCCTCCTGGTATACCCCAGGTTCTACAGTTTTGGTAAGAAGACCACAGAACAGCGTTCCCTCTTCTCACCACAGAAAGAGGCATCTGATGTCCTTATGTCTCTGTATGGGTGCTCCTAACTCTGATCACATGGTTAAGAAGGGGGTTTCTTCCCTGCCAAGTTATTCTTTTTCTCTATTTTGAAACTAGGCAAATATTTTTTCTCAGCATGTTTTCCACAGTAATGTAGCCCCTGTTGATGATGCTTGTCTACAGCTGTTAACATAGCAATGTTTGCCAACTCATGAGTTCTATTTTCATCCCCCTTCTAATGTTATGGTTTGACTTCTGTGAGCAAGCACTTTCTTCCCCCCTCTTTCATGGCTTATTTAATTTATTTAATTTATTTAATTTATTTGTTTAATTCAGTATGGACTCATGGGTATTTATTCATTTGTTACAATCTATTATTTTGTTATGTATTTTGTTAATCAATGTCCCATATTTGACCATCTGGAGCATCTTAAACGTGGCCAATGCATCCTTTCAAGGTGTCATTTTGAGCCTTTTCTCACTTTCTGGAACCACAAGATATTCCAGGTCCATCTTATACTTTCCTTGTCCAGGCTAGAATCTGTCATTTCTCCAGAGATCCTTGGTTCTTGCCCTAAGAAAACAGTGTTTAGAAACATTTAGTCATTAAATGTGCTCTCTGGTACTGGAGTATCATTGCTTCAAGTTTCTTAGAGCAGAGAGCTGAGAATAGAGATGTGTGCACACAGAGTGATTTCATTTTGATTGGAAATTCATATCAGTATCTTTAATTCTAATTCTGTAACACAAATTCTGTTCTTCCCTCTACTCTGACCTACAGTTCCTTTCTATACAGTGAGGAATTGGCTTTCATTATTCATACAATATCACTTACTTGCTTAATCTTACAATATCTAGAATAGCTTTTGAATTGTTAATATCCTCGTGAAAGCAAAATTTCAAGGTAAAGTATATGCTGTTTCTGTTCCATTCTTTCTTTCACTTTAGCATGATTAAATACAGCCAAGGTACTATTTCTAGAATCACGTAGGTTCTTTTCTTCTCACCTTTCTCCACTGTGACTATACTGTTCATTTGTAATTTCACCAGATTCACTTGTTGCTTGTGTTTCATTTAAGTTTTGCCCTGAATACCTTTAGTATATTTTCATTTGAATTTACTTATTTAATGATTTTCTTTTTAGTATGTGAAAAGTTTTTGCGGTTCTGAAAGTCAGTACTTTACAGAAAGTATAACTCAGATGGGTAGAGCCTGTTCTCCCCTTATTATGGATTCTCATTCTCCCCTTTTAAGATTTTTTTTATTTGAAAGATAAAAGAATGAAAACACATTAAGAAGCAGGCATAAACAAAACAACACCCAAACAATAGAGGCAATATAGAATTTCACACAAGGTGATAGGAAATTAACAATGGTTGTTGTATTACATAGTTATCTTCAGATTGGTTACTCAATTAAATAAATACAGGCATGCATGATTGATCAAGCAATTATGTTTAATTGTTTGATCAGTCCCATTCCCTCATTATCTACTTTGTTCCTATCTATGCTCTGCAAGCAGCTAATCAGACTTACTCTTCCTGTATTTATTTTTGCATACTGTGCAAGTCCATATCTATATTTTTGTTCCTCCTTTCTTACACGGAAGTTAACACATTAGTACAGAACAGATAGTTCTTATACTTTGCATTTTCCACTTTACTGTACATTTCAAAGCTATCTTCATGCCAGATTATTACAATTGCTCTCATTTACACAGACTCTTGTGTCTCCCATTGGCCTTTTATGTATGAGCACTTAGGTTGTTTTCATATTTTGTACTTTAGGATAATACTGAGGTTAGTTGAACTTCTGCAATAAGTCTGAAGGTCTTTTAGTAAGTTTAAAGGCAATTTATATCTTTTAAAAAATGGTTTGTCTGTTGCACATTTTTCTGCAAAATTATGATTCTTTGTCACTCAAAACTTAAAAGTTTTTCAAACATTAGAAATATTAGAGCTTTTCCTACAATATATTTTATAAACTCTGCCTTTTGAATTTTATGCTAATGTAGGTATCAATTTTTAAATGTTCATTTACTTGGGAACATGTTTCGTAGGAACTGGAACAAGAAAACATACGGTAGTAATTTTACTTCAGTTCTTAGCAAGCATCTCTTGATCCTCAGAATTTCTTGCCTACCCTTTCTCTTAGGAAGCCTCCAAGTTCAGCAGCAGGCCTGTGCCAGCTTAGAGGCCTTGGTGAATGGCCTGGTTCCAGCTACTGAAGGTCAACCCTGCCCCCTACCCTCTCCTTGTATGTTTGGTACATGTCCCCATGCAGAGTCACCAGTTGCAGGAGTTACACGCACGACTAATTCTCCTTCCTCGTGGCCTCCCCGTGCTCCACTAAAAATTGCAGGAATGATGTTTCTGGAGGCATGACAGAGCTTCCCTTCTAAATATAAATGCAGAGACCTTAAAAATAAACAGTGTTAAAGGTGAGTTTGGTTGGTTTCTGAAATGCCAGCACACCAAGAGTATAAACTTCTCTCTCAAGGAGCCAGGAAGGAACAGGTGGCTGCTTCCAACTGGACTTTTGCAAATGAGAAGAGAAACTGTCTGGGGTTGCTGCAGAGCTGGAAGATGCTGGTGTTTTCTTTAAGTTGAGCTAAAGGCAAGATAGCAGGGAAATTTTTCCCCTACTGCCTAACACGTGTGTATCAGATCCTTAAGCACATGCAGTCCATAGGAATGGTACTAATTTTTGTTGAACCCACCTTGGCAGACCAGGGCAGTAAGATACAGAGCTGAATCTCCCAATCATTAGACAATCAACAAGGCACTGAGCAGCACAGTTCATAGAATCACAAATCAACCAAAAGAGGTATGTGCCTGGCCTGCAGGATACCATTGAGGATGTATTTGGGGAAACAAATAAAAAGTTATCTTATTCTGCCTCAAGTTGTCAGTAAAAATCTGAAGATGAGAGATGCTGTCGAGTTCCCTCGAGAAAGACAAAGCAGAGCTCAGACCAGTAAGACTCCTAAACAGATACTCAGAAGCGGAAGCACAGCCGGTGCATGAGACTTAGGACAGAGACCCTTAAGATAGGCTTAGGACAGGAGCTGCCAGCAACTAACTGCACAAAATGTAGCAGGTGACAATGACAGCAGAAAATCAAGCTTAGACGCAAAACAGGCAAACCTGGAATTAAAAGACCCTCACCCCTAAACAAAGCCAGGCCTCACCAGCACCCACTGCAGCTCCCAAATGAAAAAGAAAACACATGCAATACCAGCAATAACAGATACTTGAGGACCCAGTTTGTAACAAGCTACCAAGAAGAGGCAATGGTATCTTCCAGTATGAGAAATGGGGCTATAATGATTATCTGGCTTCAGGATAAGATGTATTTTCTCCAGCCACTCTGCTTCCCCACCCTTCCCAACAAACATATCCTGTAGCCCACCACAGACTTTCTCCAAACAGGCCATGCTTTCATGTTCTTCCATACCTTTGTTTATGCTGTTTAGTTTGCCTTTAATACCAGAATTCATTTGCCTACTCATCATTTATTCCTCCAAGAAAAAAGGTTTTTCCTGGTTTCACAAATAGGACTGATTATTTTTATTGTCCTGGGCACTGGGCTAGGTGCTGTGGACACTGTGTGCATGTGTCTGGGAACAAAACCAGCCCGCTTTCCTAGGAGAGAGGCAGTAAGCAAACAGAAGTGAGTACTGACTCACCCACTGTGGTAAGTGCTGAGAAAGAAAGTGCCGCAGCTCTGAGAGGAAACAGTAATGGGACCAACTGTAGAGAGCGTGGTTAGGAGAGGCCTCTTGGTTACCCACTCGGTGGAGTGTTTCCTGAGCAGCCCAGGCACCCAACCTACTGACTCAGTCACTTTTCTCTGGGCACCGCAGCCATAGCTTCTGCTTTTGACTTGACACCTCTCCTTTGCAGTTGTGTATACACCTAGGCCTCTGTGCACAGAGCCTCAGTTCCCTTGATGCAGAGAGGATAAAGCACGTGGAGTTTGGAGTCAGAGGGCCTGGCTGCGAATCCTAGGACTTCATGGGAATTTGGAGATATCTGAGGAATTGTCTGACCTCATGATTTTAGTTGGGGTCCTGGAAGCAGAGCCTGGTGTATACGAGCTTGTATGTAGTCTCTCCGGGAAGAGATGCCAAGCAGCAGGCGTGAGGGGCAGGGAACGGAAAGGGAGGGCTGAGGTACGCTGCTGAGCTGGCCACCGCCACAGTCGCGGGGTCACGGGCTGTGGGAGGAGCCTGTGAAAGGGTCTCAGCTGACTGTTGGCCCCTCCTCCATGACCATCAGCCTCCCGTGGATAGCACAGGCCGCATAGGAAGTGTCAGGGGCGTCACAGCACAGGGAGCAACATTGTGAGTGCTCTGCCCAGCACTTTCTAACAGCCAGGGGGCACTGGGCACATTTGCATGAGATAGTTGATGACACAGTAATTGAAGAAATTGAATGAGGGTGTTCAAATCTGAGATGTCTACTTCCCTTGTCCACAAACCAGGGGCAGTAATGATTATCTGTGTTTCTTAGGCTTATAAGAGTTAAATTGTGGGGCTCCTGCAACATGGGGTTGAAGATATATCTTTTACTCAGTTCAGGTCCTGTCCACATTAGATTTCGGTGAAATAATTGGTGGCAGGAAAGATATTCTTAAATAGTTTACTTGAAGAATTCATTGAGGCCATGAGCTAGGAGGAGGTTTATTTGCCTATGAAATGTAACCCCTCTCCGGGTTTCATTTCCTTTGGCTTTTTCCAGTGTCTGACAAAATAAACAGAAATTAGGAGAGAAATCATTCAGAACCAGAAAATAAGGCCCTCTGTCTTAAAAAAAGTGTATAAACTATGGAGAAGCCAGAGCAAGGCAAATTACACTTTGTTATAAGTAACAAAGGAAGAGAAATGTGCTGACATAGTCAACAGTCAACCCCGATCACAGATTAACTGGATTAAAGTTAGACAGCGCCAACCTGGAAGGCTTCGTTCCATTACCACCCCATCTCAACAAGCACTTACAGGTCCTGTGAGAGGCAAAGCCAGGCACATGCTGGGCAGGGGATGTCCAGCAGTGATGATGATGACAGACAAGAAAATTAACCAGAAAAGAAAATTAACCGAGAGGAATGTCATGCATGATATCAAGAAAGGCATGCATGTTGTATAGAAAATGGGTGCAGTGTACCTGAGTCAGCCTGCAGAGGAAGGAAGGGAGGCCAGGACGGTTTTCCAAAATGAAGAAACTTCTCCCCAAGCCAATAACTGAGTGGGCATTAGTTGGGTGTATGAAGTGCAAGGGCACAGTGGGCTGAGACACAAGCCCAGATGCAGGTCTAGAGGTGACAGGGAGCATGGGGCTTTGGAGGCATTGACTATTCAGTAGTAAGGAGCCAGGGAAGCATATGGAGTGTGACGGCAGGTCTTGTAGGGTAGGACCACAAAGAGCCTTGGTGACCCATGAGCGGGCTTGAACTTACTGAAGGGAAACAGCTAACCACAGAAGGATGCTAGGCGGTGGGGTGTCGGGAGCGCAGCGGTGCTCTTTACTTAGGTCTCTGGCCAGGATGTGGGAAGGCAGCCCACCAAGCAGGAGCAGAGAGCTGGGTCTGGAGATGACTAACGATAATGAGCCGTGACAGTACAGTATGAGTGGCGAGGCAGTGGGTAATCAAAGGGAAATCAACGTGCTGTGACTTTGTTTGAATGGGGAGGGTGAGGCAGAGACATCCCTCTGGAAAAGGAATCCCGAGCTCTGCCTCAGGTCGCCAACCGCATTGTTGTGCCATTTGCTGAAGAGAATAAATGTTCATGGAGGAAACGGATCCAAACTGGAAGAACGAAGACATGGCTGATGGGAATATCTGCTTGGAGCGCTTTACTTTTCTCTACTTGCTTTTGGGGCATTAGATCCGTTCGCAGTACTCTGACGCATGAAGAGAGGTATAAGTCCTCAGGGCTCTTGGGTCCGTCACACGCTGTTACGCAGGGCTTGCCCTACAGGAGGACATCCGGCCGGCCGAGTGAGCAAGGCTGCCGGGCAGTCTGTGCTCCACTCCTCAGGAGAGCCAGCCCCGGGCTGCATCCGGCTGGAGAAAGGGTCAGGTCCGTCCCTCAACCTTCACTCTCCTCTGTGTCCCCGGCAGCTGACTGTGTGGACTATGTCCCTCACCTGCGGCTCCTGAGTGGGTTCCACCAATGGTAGACTTTGGCCAGAGACGGAAAGGAGAGTGTTTCTTTCCTTTGGTTCCTTCCAGGCTGAGTGACTGGTGAGTGATACACCGCACTGAAAGTCACAGGAGTCACAGCTGTCAGAGCTACCATTCCCACTGGGTTCTGACCACAGGGCTGTCTCGTCTTGTCCCTCAGGCGGGGGTAAGGCTTTCTCCCAGCTGTTAGCCCCAGGACCCTCTACCTTGCTGGCTTCCCTAAAATCCTGCCAACACCTGTGTAAGAAGCGCGTTCCCCTTACACTGTCCTTAACCAGCCAGCGAGAGGTGTCATCTAGTTCTTACCAAGACCAGGGGTGATACAGAATATTCTTCTAATTAACACAAAGCAAAATGCTCATTTATGTAAGCAAATACTTGTGGAGCTATTACTATCCTAGGGACCCATGTTTTGCATTCTTATGAAGATGACCTTTTTTAAAGAGAAAAAATGGAAGTGACAATAAAACAGTTTCAAAACAGGTTAGTAGGAGAGTTATAATAATTAATACATTGCATATGGTTGTCCTCACAGTAGTTATTCAGAGTACAAGATAGAGGCATGGTATCTCATCCAAGCAATGTTAGCACAGACCTTTCTTTTCAATGAACTAAGAGAAACTAGTTGTACAGCTCTCTGAACTACGTTGTGTATAAATATATTTTTTCTCTTTCCCTTTCTTCCTTTCCCCTTTTCTTATCACAGTTTGTCTTTTCTTTTGAGTAGTTTCTTCCCAATTCACAATATCTACTGTGTATTTTGGATCTTATTTACTCATTCAGTTTCTCACACTAGGGAGACAATATGATGTTTACACATATGGGTCTGATTTATTTCATTTATGAGTATGGTCTCAAGTTGCATCCTGTAAAAGACCTATAAAGTCTTCAGTTTATCCTTCTTTATGGCTGAGTAGTACTCCATCATATAAAAACAAACCACATCTTTTTTATCCCTTGCTTGATTGCTGGGCATTTGGATTGTTTCCAAGATTTAGCTATTATAAGTTGCACTGCTATAAACATAGGTGCACATATATAGCTGTGGTATGATCTTTTTAATTCTTCTGGGAAAATACCCATAAGGGGAATAGCTGGGTTGAATGGGACCTTTAATCCAAGTCTTTTAAGGAATTGCCACATTGATTTCCACAGTGGTTATGCCAGTCTGCATTCCCACCAACAGTGAAGAAACGCTCCTTTTCCCCCACAGCCCCACCATCATTTGTTATCGGTTGATTTTTTTGATGACGGCCAATTCTTCCTGGTGTGAGATGGAATCTCAGTGTTGTTTTAACTTGCATCCTTCGAATGACCAATAATATTGAACATTGTTCATATATTTATTTGCCATTTGTATTCCTTCATCTGAGAAGTGTGTGTTCATCTCAGATACCCAATTTTGGATCGAAGATGGCTTTTTAGCGTGGAGGCCCTGTGGCCTCTGGAACTCAGGCAGCCTTGATCCATCCAGCAATGAGAAGCGCACTGACTTTTCCACCTGACCCAAAGGCTGGCCTAGAAAGGAAGAGAGAAGAGAGTAGAGAAAAAGGAGGTGTCAGAGTAGCAGACCTTGGGAGAAGCCGTGTGGATTATCAGCACCAACTCGCATCCATCAAGCCTTCCTTGGGCGCTGAGACTTGACGGTAGGAACGTTTGAGTCCGAGCACAATGCAGATGCCAGCCCCACCCCTCAGCAGAGTGGACCTTGAGCTTCCCCAGAGTGTCTCCCTTTCCAGTGCAATTATCACTTCCCCCAACTCTGGATACATAAAATTTCTTCTAATTTTTTTTATTTAACCCTGGAATAAAGTACAACAGAAGGGCTTCCTTAAACTCTCAAGTTTAACAAGATGTTGTGAAAGCCATTGATCTCTGCTCTTTGGTGCCAGAGAGGGAGAGAAATAATCATTTTTAAGATACACATATCTTCCTATTTAGATCCAGTTTGTTCATGTGTCCATTTATTAATTTCTTTATCTACCAAACAGCTGTCCATCCTATCTAAGCCCCGATCGCTATATCTGCCCATTTTAAAATTTTTTGTTGTGTTTTGAGACAGAGTCTTGTTCTGTAGTCCAGACTGGTGTTGGACTCACTATGTAGTCCAGGGTGACCTAATACAGTGATCCTCCTGCCTCAGCCTCTCAACTGTTAGGATTACTGGTGTGTGCCACTTTATTTTTTTTCCCAGCACTTTAAAACATTTAAAATTTTTATTAATCCATGTTTTCAGCACACAGTAATTACGTGCATCAAGGGGAGCTGGAATAAGCACACAGCACATCTTCTTTTGATCCGCCCATTCCTAAAGGAAAGGGGTGGAGACCTAGGGCCGCGTAGACTGGTGAAAAGCCAGAGACAGAGCCCGCGGGGGAGGCGAGGTGGGGCTTGCAGCTAGCTCTTCCCCTAACCAGCTGCAGCCAGTCAGAGCACAGAGGGGTCCAGAGACCGCGTCAGACCCACCCTATCAGCAGAGGCTCACGCCAACAGTCCTGCGGGTGCAGAGCGCCATGCTGGCCTCCTGTGTGCTTCCAGATGTGAAGCATCTTGGCCAACATGAAGCAGTGGCCAAGGGAAATGAGGACCCTGTGAGCTCACTACCCCAATCCTCTGGAAACTCAGTAACACGGAGACCCAGGCTTGCCCCTAACGGTGAGGTTCTCTTCTTCCACCCACCACTTCCAGGCTCAGGTGTGCGGTGCTGGGCTAACTGGGAATCTCCGAGCTGTGCGACCGTGTTAGGAGAGGCCCTGACAGCTCAAATTTATTGCTTGCATGTCTAAGGTCTTTATTACAGGAAGTTACACAGCTTCCAAGCAGCATATACAAAATTAACTTTAAAAAAACATCGCTGCCACTAGATATTCAGAGGAACTGCCAAATTTCATTTTTTATGGAGTGTTAAATTGACAAGGGTGAGGGCAGCCTGGGTCCTGGTGACGTCTTGCTGCTGTTGGTTTGCCTTTCCCCGGGGAGCTGTGCTTTCCTCGGGTCCAGCAGTGAGCAGGGACCCTTCCTCTTCCCCAGGCCTTAGCTCCCATCTGTCTCTGCTTAGCAGCTGACACTACTGACAGGGCTGGGGTTCTCCCCAAAGCTTTGCCCTCCCTACCCCGCCGTGATGAAATGAGGGGGAAGGAGAGTAACTTGGATTAAAATCTGCTTTCCTAAATCTTTTCTTCTTTTGACAAACCTGCCTTCACTCCTACCTTTCCTCATTTCCTTCTATTCCTTCCAACCCTTTAAACTCAGCGGCTTTTCCCATTATTCATTCATCACTTGGTAAGTGGGGTCTGAGCTAAAGTTACCTGTGTCTCCTTCCTCTTCCCCAGGAAGCTGCAGACTGAAGTCTGGAGATGCCATGCTGGGATAGTTTGTAGGGAGGAATCACGGGTCCACATGCTCCTTGGAAGGGGGGCTTGGGTGCAGGGCAGGTGGCCCAGGGAGGGATGGCACTGCACCTGTCATTCTGATGTCTTGAAGCTTCAGCCCAGGGGATATGCACCTGAGTTCTGAAGTCGGGAAATAAACAGGTGTAAACAGCCGGTCACTGCAGTATCCGCAGGCTGCAGTAAGCAGCAAGCAACAGCAACAGCAACAGCAACAGCAGCCAGTCCAGGACCCAGGCCAGCATCAGAGCTGGAGCCCTGGGCAAATGCAGCTTTGGCTTAGACGGTGGCAGCACAGGGAGGTGGGCCTCAAAGGCCACGTGCTGTCAGTCACACCGGAGGCCTCAGAAAGCAGAGCCAGAGGAGGGAGAAGGCAGCAGATGCTGTGTGTAGCAACACAGTGTGTGCACCACATCTTGGAGATAGTCACTGGAGAACCCCAGACTTGGTGGGATAAAGACCACACAAGGCTCTGTGCAGCTAGAGAGCCACGGAGAAGACTTGGGTAAATCCAGAGAACACAGCTTTGTGTTTCTCACTAAGCTCTTGTCGCACTGCAGGCAACTGAATTTGGGAGACACAGGTTTTTGCACATGCCTTAAATCCAACTGAGTTCCAAAAGAAATTTACAGAAGCCTTACATGAAAGCCTCCAACTAGACTGGAGCCAATTTTAAAAAAGAAAAGAAGTGAAAGAACCACAGTCAAGGAATAAAGACTGGAAGAAAGAAGAATAGAGGCCCGGTGTGAGAAAACCTGGTCAGATAAATGCCATTGCTTGGCCTGAAACTGCTCTGAGCTTCACTCCTGAGAGTGGACTGTGCTTAATCAAGACCCAAACCAACATGAAATTCAGTTATTCGACGAGGTACCACTGGGTTTTCCAAATGAATTACTGTGCCCAAAATGGAAGGATCTGTAGTTCTTTGTGGTTAGAGAGCTTCCTGGGAAGCATCAGATTGTACTTGAATACACTATTGGAAAATTCTGTTAGTTCTCTGTCCCTGATGCTATAATCCAGGTGCCAGGCTGGGGATCAGGGCAAGAGACTGAGGGAAATGGTAATGTCCCATGCACATGGTCTGTGCCGGCACCTGTCCTTGTGTGATCTCACTGTGATGCAGAGAGATGGGCAGCAGGTACAGCATCTGCAGGTGAGGACACTATGAGTCAGAGAATGGCCATGACCTGTCCAAGGCCATGCACAGACGCAGGGCCAGCACTGCAATGGAGGTGACTGGTTCTGAATCATAGCTGTGTAGGTCCCTGCCTGACCTCAGTCTGGAATGACAAATAAGTCACCCCAACACTTTCATAGGCACCAGAAGATACATATTTACATTCTATTTCACAGAGAAGAAAACTGAGACTTCAACATTGCAGGTGATTTCTTCAAGGTGATCTAAACAGTGAAAAGTAACCAGGACTTAAAACACAGGCACCGAAGTTTGTATTCACACTGCTGCACACGTACACATATGCCCTTGTAGGTATTTTGAAATATGTGGTATCTAGGAAGGTCCAGACTCTGTTCTAAGTGCTTTACAAATATTAACTCATTTACTACAATAACCCTAGGAAGTAAGTGCCAGGGTTACTCCCAGTTCGC
Organism: Dinomys branickii; assembly: GCA_004027595.1. NCBI lineage: Eukaryota > Metazoa > Chordata > Mammalia > Rodentia > Dinomyidae > Dinomys > Dinomys branickii. The sequence goes on along the minus strand of PVLD010010841.1, from coordinate 27,397 downwards.
CAATGAGGGACTTGGACAGAGAGGTGTGCATGCTAGTGTGATCACACATCTAGTGATAAAGCCAACAGCCTGTTAAGAGCCCGCCCTTCCCATCATGCTTCTGTGGATGGAAGATCATTTACCAAGCACCTTCGCACCAGGCCTTGGTGGTGCTCTTTGGAGTACTTTAAATATATTAACTTGCTCAGTTCATGCAGTCAAGGAGACTAGATATGGAAGGGCTCTGAAAGTCATAGCACAGGCGACTGAAGCACAAGTGTGGGCTCTGGAACCAGTCCCTGTCATTTACTAGTTGCAAGACTTTGGACAACTCATTTCATCTCTCAGCAGCATTTTCTCATCTGTAAAAAGAGTGTCCCAATCATTTCCATGTTTCAAGTGTGTACTAAACGTTGGTTATCCACAAAGCACTCAGCACTTTGATATCTGGAAAGGAGAAAGTGCTGAGGACATTTTTAAGGTGGAGAGGCTGTGATGACCAAATAGAGATGTGTAAGTGTCCTGGTAAAATTCTGCAGCTGGTCCCCAAGGGTCAGCCTCTAGATGGTACCTCAGCAAGACTCACATCCTGCAGGGGCCCTGCTAACTCCGGGACTGGCTGCTTGTGGGCTCCTGTCACCTTGTGGGTCAGGCCTCAGAAAGGCTCTGGCTCATCCTTGCTGTTTTAAGCGAGGCAGAGGGTTGGCTGACCCACAAAATAAGTAGAAAAGAGGAAAGCATTAACTAGGAGGCTGCAGGGTGCCAAACAATACTTGCCACCAAGGATAAGAGGGTTAATCTCCCATGAGTAGCTCAGACCCACCTTCCTTGGAGAGCCTTGGCCACCTAACAACTCCTCAGCAACCCAAGGCTCTCTGATGTGGTGAGAAAAAATGAATGACTCTGAGGAACCAGCATGGCTGCTTGGCCTCAGAGGTGTCCTCCCAGCCATCTGGAGGCTGGAGGTCCAAGGGGAAGGAGGCTGATCGGCCGTGGGCTGCTATATCAGGGTTGTGATCCAGCCCAGTGCTGATTTCTCAGGGAGAAACACATGGCAGGCTGGGTCACTCCCTCCTCCCTTTGGGCAGCACTGAGGCCTGGTCCAAGGCTGGGCTTCCTGGTCACTTCTCAAGGGAGACAAAATGGAACCTGGGAAATCCCGGGTGTGGTGAGATGTAATACCCACTTTCAGAATGTGTGGGTCAGAGCTGTTTCCACGCATCCTGGGTCCTCAGCCCAGGACTGGCTGCTTTTCCTACAATGAGGAACTGCACGGAGCCAAAGCACAGGGCTGAAGGACCCACATGTTATAATGTGTCCCCATCCTTAGTGTCTTCCTTTCCCTCGCCCTGCCTCTGTCCCACACATGTGCTGCACTATGACACGTTATATCCTTGGTTGGCAAGTATCACGGCCCAAAGTCTTGAGTAAGTTGCCCAGGCTGGACAGAGAGAACACAAGTCTGGAAGGGCAGCTTGAGAGATGGGGAGGGTGGAGGGCATGCAGGACTTTATCATTCTTTTCAGTGGAGAGCCATTGAAGGGCTTATGCATGGCAGGACAAAGGAAGGTTTGCGTTTTCAAGAGGACATTCCAGTTACTGAATTGAGAATGAGCTAAGGGGGGTAGGTTTTGAGTCTAATTGAGGTGGACCAGGGGAAGGGAGGAGTTCACAACAGAGTAAAGGTCTGGATTCCAAGGTGTGTAAAGGCCAGGGTCTGCCTACATTTACAGGGGTTCTAGCAGATAAGTGCTTCTCCTTTGCTTTGAAATTTTCAGAGAAGTCATACCCTACAACTGCACAGCCAAGGCCAAGGAAGAAGGCCCAATTCTATACTGACCAAAAAAACAGACCTTCCAGTTCCCTAACAATCACCAGAAGAGGCTTGGTACTTGCTTATAAATATTTCAGCAGTGTAGTCCAGACAGTGAGCAACCAAGGTTATTGCACAGCTTGGAACCATTGGAAGGGAGTTGGGGCCAGGAAATTGTGAGAACTTTGCAGCTTCCAGCTCTCTCCCCTGTCCAGCATCCAGGTCCTTGACCACAGTAGCCATAAATCACATGAAGGACAATGCCAACTCCTCCTGGAAGATCTGTTCTTCCAATCTCTTCTGTTCCCAGTGTTTAACCTAATCTATGTCAAAGCAAACTGAACTGGCAGTAAAACAGATTTATGAGGAAAGAGTGAGAAAGTTAAAGAGAGACTTTGGCTGAGGGCCAGCAAGCGGGTGACCTGACAACCAATTGGTGCCAGGTGTTGTGTAGCTACACAGAGCCCCCCCAGAAAGCAAGGAGAGAAGTGCATGGTAACCGAGCCAAGTCAGCCACAATTATGTGAAGGTTTCCCTGTGAAGAGCTGAAAGAACCCAGGTGGAGTTCTGGGTCTGAGCACAGGCAATTTATGCCTGAAGGCTAGAAAGCTAGAGGGGGATAATTCTCCTGAATTTCCAGAGGTAAGGCAGACTCCAGAGCACAGCTGGGGCCTCTTTTTGAATGAGTGAATGAGGTCACTTGATCTCAATTGGAGGCCTGATTCAACCACATGCGTTCTTGCCTCGGGCACATTTTCTCTGGATTCCCTCACCTGTGATTCTGCTCCCACAGATGTTCCTATGACTGAGCACCTGAACTACTGTGCCCGGCACTCTTACGTCACCTGAGTTCATTTTCCTTAAAGCACTTTTCATTATTCGAAATAGACCTTTTAAATTTACTTATTTGCTCACCTCTGATTGGTCTTGTGTTCCTAAGAGCAGACAAACAGGAAATTGAAGTATAGTAAATATGGTGCAGAAGTTACTGGTCGGAAGATTTCAGGCAAACAGTTCATTCAATGTTTATGGCATGAACCAGCTAGTTAGACTGATTTTTTTATTACTCAATTAACTTAGAATTTCTCAGGAACTAAAGCAAGTGTATATTTATGACAAATGTAAGAAACAATATAGTGCAGCATCAAGGCCCTTGTGTGCTGAGTCAAGGCTATTAGCTGGAACACCTGCCTGCTGACCAGCCTCCTCTGCAAGGTCGCACCTGCCTGATGAAGCTCCCTGGCTCCCTCCCCACTGGGGAACCCTGAGCCAGTGCCCTAGTACTCAGCCCAGACACAGAGCCAACAAACCTGCAGCCCCGGAGTAACAGCAGTGGGAAGAACGAAGAATGACGTTGCCGCCGCTGTCTCGCTTTTCGTAAGACTAGTTGGAAAACATGTAACAGAAGCCATTAAAAGAGAAACATGAGAAAATGGCTGTCATGCTTCCAGCAAAGTTCATAAGTCACTGGTATGTAGAAAAACCATTAAAAGGGCAGGCCTACCAGTGCATATATATCAATAAGCATTGATCCTGATGTTCCGAAAGCCTGTGAGAATGGTCGCATCTCACTTTGCCTAAGGAGCCACTGTCTGCATAGACCCTGGTGCGCTCAATGTGTGCTGTGGGACGGAGAGAAAAGCAGCGCATCGTTGTTGCCAGCTTGGAAAATGAGGGTGAGAACAAAGGTAAGGGCTCCAATAAAGTTACCAGAGCCATTCACAAGGTGACCACTGATTATCAGTCTAGATCCTTCCGAAGTGAGGAAGTGGAAGTAAAACCCAGCTCAGTGACTACAGTCTCAAGCTCTGCATACAAAGTTTCAGAGCTAATGTTCCCATCTGTTCCACTGTGGCACTTTTTACCCAGAAAAAAGCCAATTTACTGAGGGAATGGCCAGCAGGGCCATTACCCTCCTCCCGTTCTATTTGGTTTTCCAAACCAAGAAATTAAGGATGAACTATGCTGTTTGTGTTGGTTTGGGGGTTTTTTGCAAGGGGGAAACAATGTAATACAGGACACATATTTTATAAGATTATTTATAACAGTCATCCAAAGAATGCCATGAAAAAAGAGTTCAGGAAATCTGTCCATACACTAAACTGAAGAAAACTAGCTGAGGGCCTGGATCCAACAGAAAAGTCCTATATGAATCCTGCTGAAGACCAAGAACTAATAACAGTGCCTTCGACAAGTCCCACTGGAGGCCTAGAGCCCATAACAATATCCCATGCAGGCCTGTTTCACGGATCTGTGCTGGGAAGGCCCAAAGGTCAGTGGTGGAATCTAGGAAGTCTGAGCCAGGAGGATGAAGGGTCTGTGCCTGCAGGCTGAGGGATCTGCACTGGGGCCAGGAAGGGATGAGCAAAGTAAGGACCAGGGCTCCCCTGAAAATTACCACAGCCATCCTCAGCAACAGCGAGGTCCCGAATCCTTCTGATAGTGAAGGCAGCTGAGTTTCCGTCAGGAAAGCCAACACAGCAACCTTCTTCAGGAGACCAGCAGCGCACTGCTTTCCCCTCTGGAGCCAGGAAGCAATGGTCAGAGTGATGATCAGAGCTCCCCCAAAGTGAACCGAAGCCATTCTCAGTGCCAATAAGGTTCTGAGCGCCTCAGGATATGAAAACAGCCAAGTACATCAGGAAAGCCAGCACGACAAGCTCCTCCAACAGAACCAACAGCTCCTTACAGCTTCTGCCGCTCCCAGGAGTCTTTCTCTGCTCCCAACAGCCTCACTTCTTCTCCAGCTCAGCCTCTTATGCTACCGGCAACAGTCCTCAGGTGGGCCTCCCACACCTAGCACCACGCTTACTCAGTTCAGCTGTCAATCCACTACACTGCTCAACTCCAGTGACATGGGTACCTTCTCCTCCTAAAATGAACCATGACCCAAATCACTGAATTAATGCCCAGATGGTAGCACCTCACTAGCTTCTTCCAATTCTCTTGGTGTCCTATTGAGAAAATGCCTTACAACACATTAAAAGGGAAAAATTCATACTCATAGTAATGATGTTAGATGAACCAAACCATCAAACTTATTTTATAGAGACATTATTGAAGATGAGCTTTCTTTAAAATATGTGTGAACTTTTGATATTTTGGTATAGTTTAAGAAGCTTTACTAAAGTTAGTCAAGTGCCTAAGCTTTTAATATTGGACTTGAGTCTTTATGTACTGCATATCAACTCAGGTGGATGTGAAAATACCACAGGAGTGAATGATCCACTCTGGCACCTTTGAGCATTTACTTTATTGAGAGTAGGTAAGTTATTTATACATGAGGAAATCTCTTTTGTTGTTTGGAAGAATTGTATGAAATAATGTAGTTGCAAATAAAAAGTAGTTTGAAACATGAAAAAGAAACAATATGTGAATGTCATTGAAGTAATGGGTGCACATAAATTCTCTGACAAATAAGCTGTATTAGAATGCTCTTTCAGTAATACCACTGACAGAGATCTCTAATATAAATGTTCAGCCAAATGAGAAATAAAGCAACTAATCATTTGTTACTTCGTTTTTAGAAATATAAACTCCTGCTTCTCCCTGCTTTTACTGTTTTCGAACAAGCACTTGAAGTTTGCAGCTGCCCAAATAATTAAACTACTGCACTTTTTAAGTGCATAAGCATTGTGACATATCAGTTATAGTTGACATTCAGGTCCAGTCTCTTAAAAAAAAAAAAACACAGAAGGAGTATTTTAATTAGTCATACACAGAGAATAAACCCACAACCAGTCATGGAAAGGAGATTGGACTCCAGGCCATCTGAGGTCCTTCTCTGACTGTATCACTGGGCACCTGCAGATACAGAAATGAAGACCCTCTAGAGATTGCAGGCTCCAAGTTGTCAGGGCCAGCATGACCTGGACACTGTCTGCATTGTCCTTCACAGAGGCCCAAATACGTGTCATGCTTATTAATTTCTGTTTGATCCAGTTGCTGAGGGACCCAGCAGGTACTTCGTGTAAGTCAGGCTGTAATTCAGGCAAGAATGACCTATAAGGAGAGACTTGGCAAAACTGATAGCTGAGAAGGACCCCACTACTCAACCTTCAAAACAACGTCAAGATCTCTGAGTTATTTTGCGTGAAGTACACCTTTGCATGAAGTGTGCTTAAGTGTTTATGAATGAAATTTCTGTGTTTTCTAACATTCTCATTAGGAATTTGCCCTTATCCTGAGGCAAATCAGGATAAAACTGAAAATCAGAAGAGACGTTGACTAGTAGGCATTTCAGTCTTTTGTTGCTTGTCCCTTTTTCTGCCAGTCTTTGGGCTAGAGGTGAAAGGGGCAAAAGGGGGAAGCGACTTTGTCCTGATGCCTACGCTAAACAAGCAGTTTCTTGAAAAAGTGGTCAAAGGTCTAGAAAACACTTAGACCTTTGAGGTCTTTCAAAAGAGTAACATGCTTGGTCCTCGCCATGTTGGAGCAGAAGTCGTCTGGGGAGCTGACCCATCGTTGGGTGCCCGTCCCAAGCTTTCATCCACACCACTGGATGTGGCTCCAAAGTGGAGCGGCAGTGATCACAGATGCCTGAATCTCCCTGCACCCTGGAGTCCTGGATTTTCTACCTACCTGTGGGACACCCTTTTACCTTCTCCCTTCTCAGCAGTTCTGCCTTCACAGATGAGTTTACATGGCACTAGGGATAATTTTTGTGAGTATACCTTAGTGTTAATTTATTCTGAAGTTCAGATCTTTCAGAATATAATTTTACTGCAGTGTTTCTACTAGCTTGGAAGATACATGAGGATGAACTTGTTCTATTCATCTGCATAAACATGTAAAACTAATATGATTATTTTCCTACTTTATAATCTTCCCCCAAAGTAGCAGCTCTAAGTATGGGAAAATAGCCAACTGTCATGGGTAGATAAGATTAGCTAAAAGGGGATTTCACCTCTCCCGCCACATCTGATGATTTTGGCACTGATACTAGAATCAAAGATCATTAACTAGTGGTGGTTAATACTTTAATTCAGAGCAAACAATGAAGGTACAAAATACCAGAGGTACATTTAAAGCAACTGGTAGAAATCTGGCTCTAGATAACGGTGAATCAAATGTGTCAGGCAGACCTTCCTGTAGATAACAATATAAAATTTTCACAAAGTATTAAAAATTATTTGAGGTCATCAGAAAGTGACCACAAGCATAAGGAAACCAGAGGAGATTTACCCTTGAAAGATTATAAGCACAATGGACAAAAATAGGCTATGTGTAGGGTTTTATTGTTTGTTTTGTTTTGTTTTGTTTTGTCTGAAGGCAATATGCAACTCTCACAGTCCCACAGCAGAAAGCCACAGTTTAATGCCAGAAATTTAGAGTGGGAGGGAGAAAAAGACTAAAAGTGATAAATCACAGGAATGGTGAAACCCAAACTGAATATAAACTCTGACCAAATCCCTACTGACCAATAAACTTCATACTCACAGGGAAAATCTCAGGGACTCCAGTGTTTTTTGGTTTTTTCTTAAGCAAGAATAATACTGCAAAGTTTACATTTAAAAGACAGAACTGCACGGGGTATATTTGTGAGCTTGCTGCTTTTTCGATTGAGCACTTTGTCCAGCACAGTTCTAGGATTGCAAGTAGAACTCAAGGCAGACAGAATAGTGTGCACATTGTAAAATATGAATATGAACCTTGCCCCAAATCTTTGGCTGACCACCACACTGGCCAGTTTGAGAAAAGATTCCTAAGACTCAGGCTAAAAAAAATCACTGGCTGAAAGCTGAAAGAACCAAAGAGAGATATCCACTGCTCTGTAGAGCAGGATGACAGTTTGAATCCAGACAAGTTAACTGCCTGCTCAAATAAGTACAAGTATAATAATGAGAAAAATTGGTCTTCAGAAGAGCATAACTGATTACTAGCTTATCTAAAGTATAAAGCTACTATATAGAAACTCTGAGGGGACTCAGATATTGGATTTAGAAAAATTTCAATGTAGCTATTTTAAATATGTTCAAAGAATTAACAAAAGCATGATCTCAGTGAATGAACAGATAGAGACTCTCAGCATAGATATGGAAACTTATAAAAGTAAGTAAAAGAGAAATATATAATTGAAAAAATACAATAGCTTAAATGAAAAATTCACTAAACAAACTCAATAGCAGATTGTAACAGAAAAAAGAATTAACGATCTTTAAGTTAGATCAATAAAAATTATCCAATCCAAAAGGCAGAGTAAAAAGAACAGAAAAAAAAATTTAAAAGCCTCAGAGGCTTGTAGAACAATATCATGTGCCCCAACATAAATGAAATTAGATCTTAGAAGATGAAAGTGAGAATGAGAAAAAAATTTTTTTAAATAATGGGTAAACTTCCCAAATTTTGTGAAAAATATTAACTTCCAGGTTCAAGAATGTCAGTGAACTTTACCTATAAAAACATAGAGAAAACCACATTTTTAGAAGCCAAGAGTAAAGAGAAAAATTTTGAAACTGTCAAGAAACAAAGAACATTATACAGCAAGGAAAAACAATACCATTAACAGCTGAAGTCTTACCAGGAACAGTGGAATCCAGAAGTCACTGGAAGGCATATTCAAAGTGCTGAAAGAAAAAAAATTCTGCTAAATCAAAATTTTACACTCAAGGCAGCTATATTTTATAAATGAAGGCAAAGTAAGACACATATTTTGAATTAAATTAAACTTTAAAAAGACATCAAAATTTGTAATATGAGGTAAAAAACAATGCTTAGAGGGAAACATAACATTAAAATACATACATACATTGTGAAAGAAAAAAATCTATAAATCAGAAAGTCAAACCTAACACAAGTAGAAAATATAAATAGTAAAAATTAGAGTAGATACCAACAACTTGGAAAACAACAGAGAAAAGTCAACAAAACTTAGTTCTCTAGAAAGATCAGTACAACTCTTAAATATCTAGGCAGGTAGTCCACAAAAAAGGGAAAAGACACAACATACTCATATCACAAAGGAAATAGATGAGGCTAAACTAGTCAAACAAAAGAGAGAAATACTTAACTCCACAGTTTAGAGTTGGAGATTTCTCTTAGCAGTTGGTAGAAAAATTAAGCAAGAAAGTAAAAAGGGATATAGAATTACTAACACTATTAACATTAACCTTACACCCACAAAACACTACACCCATCTACTTCAGAATACACATTGTTTTTCAAGTGCACACAGAATGTGCTACAAGACAGACCATGTGATGGCCTATAAGAAGCTCTTGATAGATTTTAGCACAGAGAGAATTAAATTACAAATCAACAAGATTATCTTAAGTATTGGGAAATTTAGCAACACTCTCATCCATAATCCACAGATCATAAAAAACTCACAGAGAAAATCAGAGAAACCTTTTAACTGAATTATATTAACAGTGTATTCCAAAAGTCTATGGTTTACAATTAAGACAGTGGTTTAAGGTAAATTTACACTTCCAAATCAGTTACATTAGGAAAGAATAAAAATCTAAACAGGTGAAGTCTAAGCTTCTACCTTAAACTAAAAAGAAGGTTGAGGATGATGTTATTTGCCTATAATCCCAGCTACTCAGCAGGTAGGAGGATCATAAACTTGAGGTCAGCCAGGCAGTTCATCAAAACCCTGCCTTAAACATTTTAAAAGGGGAAGGACCGGAGGATATAATGCATTGGTGGAGAGCCCCAGTGTAATTTCCAGTAGAAGCAAGAAAAGGACGAAGAGGGTGAGAGAGAAGAGGGAGGAAGAGAAAGCTGAAAAAGAGAGAAAATCAACCCAAAGTTAAATGGTAAAAATAAGAATGAAAGCCAATGAAATAGAAAACAGCCAAAATGGAGTCAAAATACTAAAGTAAAACTGGATTTTTGAAAAGATCAGTTAAATTTATGAGCTTCTTCTACACTTGTCAAAACATGAGCAAACATAAACCATTAATATTAGGAATAAAATAGAGGACATTTCTACAGCTTCCAAAGACTTTAAAAGGACAAGAGAGAGAGAGCATGAAAATTTCATGCCAATTCAATAGCTAATAAAATAAAACTCTGGAAAGAAACTTCTAAAAAATACTGAAGAAGAGCAAACCTGAACAATCCTAGGAGCTAAAGCAAGGTTGGCAAATTTTTTTGGTCAAAGGCCATATAACATATTTTAAGCTTCATGGGTCATACATTCTTTGTTAATCCTGTTATTCCAACATGAAAGTACCCATAGGTGTTGTGCAAAAGAAACTGACCAAGCTATGCTCCAGTAAGACTTTATTTATGAAAACAAAGAGTTGGATTTGCCCCAAGAGCTTACTTTACACTGACCTCTGGTTCAAAATAAAATAAAAAGTGACTGTAGAAGTTACAGTCATTGAGTATTTGGTACTGATAGTACCATAGTTTATTGCTCTGTGCCAACCGGGCTCCATCTGCCTTCCACTAGACTCCTGCTCATCTGCAGGCAGCAAACCAGAAGGTTGTTAACTACCTTTCTTATTGATATTCAGGAAAATGATTTTACTTCCTCTTGGTGCCATGGAAAGCAGTAGACTCTGGAAATCATTTCACACTATTTGAATGTCTTAGTGTAGATTAGCTCTTATAACCAAAAGCCCCAAATGGATAATGATTCAAACAGTGGAATTCATTTATTGTACATGAAATAATTAAGAAATGGAGTCTCTGCCAGCCCTGCCGTCTTTAATACATGGCTTCCCAGATTGCCTAGGTACATTTCTATCCCGACCTGCTAGAAATGACAGGAACATGCGGAGCCTTCGAGAGTCATCCAAGGAGTAGTACTCACCCCTTCTTTTTTAATTATTTTGAGGAGATTTTTTTTTTAAAAAAGAACAGTGTCAAAATACCAACAACATAGACAAAAACAAAGCAAAGCAAAATCAGTAAGAATGACACAGGGTTTCAGAACAAAGTAGGAACTAACAGTGATTGTTATATTACATATTTTTATTTTCAATTAAGTTGCTCAGATGACCAGATGTAAGAATGCAAGATTGATCAAACCATTAAAGAGAATAAAAAATAAAAACAAAAACATTATAAAGGATACAGAGTTTTACTAAATAAGATGATACAAATTCAACAATGGTTGTTATATTGCATAGTGTTGTCTTCAAATTAGTTATTCAGATTACCAGATATAAGCATTCAAAAGTGGTCAAAAAATAAAGCATTCCTTTTAATAAGCCATTAGAAATCAGCAGTACAGTTATCCCAGCTGTCCTTTTGTATACATATATATTTTTATCTTCTTTCTTTCTGTCTTTTTCTCCTTTCCCTCATCCCAGTTGTTCCTTCTTTTGAGCAATTTCTTTCCCTTTCATAATATCTAGTGTATGTTTTGGGTTTTATTTACTCTTTCAGGTACTTGCACTAGGGAGAAAATACAATGTTTACACTTGTTGGTCCAATTTATTTCACTTATGACTATGGTCTCCTGCTGCATCCATTTACCTATAAAAACATTGAGTTTATCTTTTTTATAGCTGAGTAATACTCCATTTTATAAAAAATACCACATCTTTTTTATCCATTCCTCAGTTGATGGGGATTTGGGTTGTTTCCAAGATTTAGCTATGACAAATTATGCTACTATACATATGGGTATACATATACCACTGTGGTACGATGTTTTAAATTCTACTGGGGAAATACCCATAAGGGGAATAGCTGGGTTAAGTGGGACCTCTAATCCTAGTTTTGTGAGGAATTTCAACACTGATTTTCACAGTGATTTCACTAACCTATACTCCCTCTAGCAGTGGGGAAGGGTTTCTTTTCCCCCTCAGCCTCCCCAGAATTTGTTATTGATTGATTTCTTAATGATAGCTATTATTTCCAGGGGGAGATGGAATCTCAGCGTTGTTTTAGTTTGCATTTCTCAAATGATCAATGATGTTGAACATATATTTATTCACCATTAGTATTTCTTTATAAGAGAAGTGTGCATTCATCTCAGATGCCCATTTTTGGGTTGGGTCTTTGAATTTTGGGGCCTGATTTTTTAAAAATTCTTCATATATTTTAGACAGAAGTCCTTTGTCTGAGGGGCAGTTGGCTAAAATTTTTTCTCAACTCATGGGTTTTCTTTTTATTCTGTTGGTGATTTCTTTTGGTGTGCACAAGCTTTTCAACAGGATGAGATCCCAGTTGTTGATTCTTTGAAGTATTTCCCATGCAGTTTGGTTTTTGTTTGTGAACTCTCTGCCTACCTCTATGTCTTCAAGATCTCTACCTACTTTCTCTTCCAGTATATCTAGTGTTTCTGTTTTAATATTCAGATTTTTGATTGATTTTGACTTTAGCGATGGTGATAGACTTCAGCATGTGGAGAGTTTTTCCAGTACAGTTATTAAAGAGGCCGTCTTTCTTCCAAGAACAAGTTTGGCCCCTTTGTCAAACATAAGGTGGCTGAGTGTGTTTGTAGCTGTGTCTGCATCTTCTAATGTGTTACACTGATCCACAGGTCTGTTTTTAGGCCAATACTATGTTAATTTCCACAGTAGCTTTGTAGCATAATGTCAAGTCAGGGATTGCGATGCCTCCTGCCTTGCTTTTGTTGCCCAGGATTGCTTTTGCTGTTCTAGGCCTCTTCTGGCTGCATATGAATTCTAGGAATATTTTCTCTAGATCTGTAAAGTGTAATAGTGGTATTTTAATTGGGATTACATTGAATCTGTACAACAATTTGGGGAGTATGGCCATGTTCACATTGTTGATTCTTCCTATCTATGAGCAAAGAATATCTTTCCATTTTATGAAATCCCTCTTTGATCACTTTTTTCAGAGTACTGTAATTTTCACTGTATAGATCTTTTACTTCCTTTGTTAGATTGATTCCTAAGTATTTCATTTTTTAGATGCTATTGTGAAAGGTGTGGCTTCCCTGATTTCTCTCTCAGTCTGTGTGTTGTTTGTGTATCTATTAATTTTTGAGTGTTGATTTTATGTGTAGCTATGTTACTGAATTTGGTTACTAATTCTATAAGCATTTAGGTGGAGTTTGGGGGGTATCCTATATAGAGTATCATGTCATCTGCAAATAATGATAATTTCACTTCTTTCTTTCCTATTCTTCTTCCTTCTATTTCTCTATCTCTTGTCCAGTTTCTCTGGATAATATTTCCAGGACACTATTGAATAGGAGTGGTGACAGTGGACATCCTTGTCTTGTTCCTGAGTTTAAAGTGAAAGCTTTCAGTTTTTGTTCATTTAGTATGATGTTGGCTGTTGATTTGTCATGGATGGCTTTGATCAGATTAAGGTAAAGGGTTTTTAACATGAATGCATGTTGGACTTTATCAAAAGTTTTTTCTGCATCTACTGAGATGATCATGCGGTTTTTGTCTTTGGCTCTATTGATATCGATATGGTGTATTACATTAATTGATTTGTGAATATTGAACAATCCCTGCATTCCTGGAATGAATCCAACCTGGTCATGGTGTATAATTTTCCTTATGATTCGCTGCATTCTATTCACTAGTATTTTATTGAGTATCTTTGCATCTATGTTCATTAGGAAGATTGGCCTATAGTTCTCTCTCTTGATTGGGTCTTTCTCTGGTTTGGGTATCAGTATAATACTTGCCTCCAGGAATGAGTTGGGGAGAATTCCTTCCCTTTCAATTTCATTAAAGAGTTTGAGAAGAATTGTTGTCAAATCTTCGCTAAATTTCTTGTAGAATTCTGCTGTGAATCCATTAGGACCTGGGCTTTTCTTCACTGGTATGTTTTTATTACATTGTCAATTTCACTAGCTGATATAGAGTTATTCCGGATTTGTATATCTTCTTTATTCAACTTTGGTAATTCATATGTATCTAGGAATCTGTTCATTTCCTCTGTGTTTTCCAACCTATGAGAGGAAAGATTTTCAAAGTAGGTATGGACAATCTTCTGAATTTCTACAGGATCCCATCCCTTACATTCCTTATTCCATGAATTTGAGTTTTTTCTTTCCTTTTGTTGATAAGGTTGGCTAATGATTTATCGATTTTACTTATTCTTTCAAAGAACCAATATTTCAATTCATTAATTCTTTATATTGTTTTCTTAGTATCCATTGCATTAATTTCTGTCCTGAGCTTTAAAATTTCTTGCCTTCTTTGGGCTTTTGGCTTGACTTGGTCTTATTTTTCTACAAGCTTGAGGTGCAGCATAGATTATTTACTTGTGTTTGTTCTGTTTTCCTGATGTGGGAATTCACTGCTATGAATTTCCCCCTGGGGATTACTTTCATTATGTCCCATAGGTTCCTGTAAGTTGTATCTGCATTTTCATTTTATTGTAAATAGTGTTTAATTTTTTCTTTAATTTCATCTGTGACCCACTGGTTATTCATGAGATTGTTATTTAGTTTCCAAGTGTTTATGGAGTTTTTGTTGTTAATTTCCAATTTCATTGCACTATGGTTTGAAATTATGAGTGGGAAATTTCGATTCCTTTGTATTTACTTAAGCATGTTCTATGTACTAATATATGGTCTATTTTAGACAATGTCCCATGTGCAGCTGAAAAAAAATGTGTATTCTGATGTTGTTAGGTAGAACACTCTGTAAAGTTCTACTAAGTCTATTTGTTCACGATTTTGGTTTAGTTCTGTTATTTCTTCTGATTTTTGTCCAGTTGATCTATCTCTTTGTGATAATGGGATGTGAAATTCCCGTTATGATTGTGTTATGGCTTATTTCATGTTTCATGTCTGTTAAAATTTGTCTTATGTAGTTGGGTGCTCCTGTATTTGGTACATAGATATTTATGATTGTTCTCTCCTCCTCTTGAAGTTTTCCCCTGACAAGTATGTAGTGACCTTCTTTATCTCTTCTGATCATTCTTGGTTTGAAGTTCACATCTGCAAGTGGAATAGCTGCTACTACTTTCTTCTGGGTTCCTATTGCTGGAGTATTGTTTTTCATCCTTTGATTTTCAGTCTATGAATTTACTTTTGAGTTAAATGTGCTTCTTGTATACAGCATATTTTTTGATTGAGTTTCTTCATCCACTCTTCCAGTCTGCTTCTTTTGATTGGGGAATTGAGAACATTTACATTGATGGTTATAACTGATATGTATTGGCTTATCTTTATCATGTTATTTTCCTCCTATTAGTTCCTCCTTTTTCCTTCTGGTTAATTGCTTGCTCTGCTTGGTGGCTCCTTTCTGGTTTTGTTCTTGAAGTTTTGGTTGCTTTCATCTCTTTCTAGAATATCTTCCAATACTCTTCTGGGTGTTGGTTTGGTATCATGAACTTCTTCAGTTTTTCTTTATCGTGGAAATATTTTATTTCTCCAATAATTTTGAAGAATAGTTTTGAAGGATCCATCAATCTGGGTTCAAAGTTTTTTCTTTCAGGACCTGAAATACTTCACACCAGGGTCTTCTTGACTTGATGATTTGTGTTGAGAAGTCTGCTGTGATTCCGATGGGTTTTCCTTTATAAGTGATCTGTTTTTTCCTCTTACAACTTTTAATATTCTGTTCCTTTGCTGAATTTCTGTGATCTTGATCATTATACATCTGAGTGTAAATTTATTTTGGTTATGGTTAATTGGAGTTCTATATGCCTCCTTTACTGTATGTCTGATTCTTTTTGCATTTTGCAGAAAATTTTCTGCTATTATATCTGTAAATAGTCTTTTTATGTCATTTGTATTGAGGCCTGTTTTTTCACTGATATCTATTAACCTTACCTTGTTTTTCATTGCTTCATCTTGCAGTTGTTGAATTGTTATTTCCTGGTTCCTTGTTATTTTTAAGAGATCCTTTCTTTGATGATCTTTTGTGGCAATGCTATCCTCAAGATCTGAGAGTCTATCTTCAGCTTCATTCAAGAGGTTTTGCCAGCTTTCTACGGAATCTTGAATGTCCTGGCTATCTGTTTGAATCTGTTTCATTCATTCTAATTCTTTCCTATATTGTTCATTGAAGGTTTCCATCATTTTTCTATGTTCCTCTATTTTCTTATCTATGTTTTCTTTAGATATGCTAAGCAATTCTTTCCTTATTGCTGTCATTTCTTTTTTTTTAACCACAGAGATTATTTCTGATATGAAGTCTTCTGTGGCCTGATGGAGTTGTTTCTTTACTTCGGTTGCTGTCATTTCAGAAATTTCAGGTGTATGACTTCCAAGCTCTTCTTTGTTGATGTCTCCTGGACTAGTTCTGGGTGGGGTAGAGGTCTGAGATTACATTTTGCTCCTTCATTTTGTCATTTTCAAAGACCCAGAGGTTCCGTGGAGCTCAGCCTCACTCCCACAATGATGTGGGAATGGCAGGGCAAGGACCCAGAGTGCAGGAAATCTGTCCACACACTAAGACCAAGGAATCCAGCTGAGGGCCTGGATCCCACAATGTCCTACACAAGTCCAGCTGAATACCTAGAGCTCATAACAATGCCTCCCACAAATCCAACTGGAGGCCCAGAGCCCACAACAACATCTTATGTAGGCCTGTTCATGGATCTGTGCTGGAAAGGCCCAAAGTTCAGTGGTAGAATCTAGGGAGTCTGTGCAAGCGGGGCGAAGGATCTGTGCCAGCAGGATGAGGGATCTGCACGAGAGCCAGGAAACCATGCTCAGAAGGACCAGGGCTCCCCCGAAAGGTACCAAAGCCATCCTCAGCAACGGTGAGGTCCTGAGCTCCTCTAATGATCAAGATGGCTGAGTTCTCATCAGGGAAGCCAATGCAGCAAGCTTGTCCTGGAGACCAGCAATGCACCGTCCTCCCCTCTGGAGCCAGAAGGCGATGCTCAAAGTGAGGACCAGAGCTCCCCCAAAGTGAATCAAAGCCATTTCCAGTGCCAACAAGGTCCTGAACTCCTCAGAGAATGAAAACAGCCAAGTTTATCAGGAAAGCCAGCATAAACGAGCTTCTCCGAAACAACTAACAGCTTCCACCAGCTCCAACAGCCTTTCTCTGCTCCCAACAGCCATAACTGTTCCTTCTCCAGTTCTGCCTCTTGTGCTGCTGGCAACAATCTCCAGGTACACCTCCCACATGCAGAACCATGCTTACTCAGTTCAGCTGGGGGTTGTAAGTTGACCACCAGTTATCAATCCACTACTAATACTATCACTTCTTTTACAAAAAAAGACCACCAAGAAAGTTCAAGGTACATAACAGTTTTTTAAAAAAGAAAAAGTCACCCTGTGGAAACTGAAATATGCTAGTTTGGGAGTTAAATGTGTAACATACAGTTGGACCAATGTTTCCAGACTTGCTTTTGGGTTAGAATTGTTATTGATGTGGTTTTATGTGTCAGTTGGCTCAGAAATGGACATATAAAGAGATACTTCCAGGGTGGAATGAATACAGACAAAGCTATTATCTGCATTGAATCTTGTTTCTGTGCAAGGTGAGGTTTGTAGGTGACTGGTTTTCCTTGGCCTAGTGAAAATGTGATCAAAGGAGAAAAAGTGGAAGGATCAAAGTGGAAGGGGAAAATGAATTTTAGGCAACAGACAGTAGGTCTGACAGACTAAACTTTGGATTCCAAGATCATGGAGTTGAAATGGAGCTTACGGCTGGAATGGCAGCCACTTGTCACAGTTACCATTCTTCCTCCGGGCACACAGGCCGGGTTTCCCATCTCTGACAATAGGTGTGATCCTTACTAACTTTTGGTGAATGAAATGGACTTTGGAGAAGAGCATAAGCTAAGGGTTCTTCAGAAGTGTTGGGAAAAAACAAATGGAATATGATGCTGGAGCATGAGGAGGAGTAGAACACGTCAGGTAAGACAGGACCCAATGATACACGTTTGGGAAAAGAGTCCAGGCAAAAGCAATAAAATGTGTAAATTTCCATAGAGAGAAAGAGGATCTGGACCTTGTAGTCACCTGCCTACTAGCATGTCATGCAGATGCCCTAGTGGTGAGCCACTCACACCACTACCCAGACCACTTGCAGTCCTGGGCACCTTCCCTTTTTGCTCTCGCCCAAGCAGCCACCAAGTCCTGATGACCCATCTACCTGCACATACTCAAGTCACTCACTCCTTTCCACCCCAGGACAGTCTTTAATGTCTCCCTTTTGTATCACCATAATCTCTTCTGGGAATTGAAACAACAAATTCCTGTTTGATTTTCCCCCATCTCCATCCTCCTCTGATGCATTCTCTGCATTTCACCCGGAAACACATTCATAGAAAAAGAAGGACAAGGAGAAGAACAAGAGGAGGAGGAAGAGGAAGAAGAAGGGGGGGTGGGGGAGGGACGAAAAGAAATGGGAGAAAAGTTGCATTTGATTTTCCAGAAAAGACTTCAGTTATAAGAAAATATTGCCAGAACTTGTTTAAATTCTTAACTGACGGATGTGCTGTTATTACTAATTAGCCTTGCATTGAGTTACAATCAGTACTGTGTTCTTCAGTGCACCAAGTTAAGCTTCTGTTTTATGCCAGCCTTAAAGGTCACTGCCTTCTCTTCCACTTAATATTTTCACTTACATCAAAACGCATTACTCAAATCAGCCCTTATAGGTCTTTAAAATATATGGCCTGCAATATGCATGTTATTCTAAACTCATTTCACAGAATTGATTGCAGTGCCTACTGGGCAGTCTAATAAAACTGTCATCATGGCTTCTTATCACACCAGCCACCCAGAAGGTGTCTGTTTATGTGGAGTTAAGCACATTCTTCATCTTTATGGAATTCATCAGTAACATGAAGACAGCTGATCTATTTCTGTTCTATAAATTCCTCATTTTATTACTATCTGAACACTGGATTGCTGTTTCTTTCAGTCCATCCAGCCCAGTCCTTCTGATTTTCTGGGCTTGCCTCATCCTCTTTGGATAACTTCTCAGACTTGATCATCAAGCCTTTACTCAGTGTTTCTCCTCAATTGCACCATCACCCTCTTTGCATTTTTCTGCCCTTGTCCACCCAGATAAACGAGCTCCTTGTGCAGGTTCAGTGGCTGTTATCAGATTCTATGAAGCCTTTGTTCCTGCCATCTTCTCTGTCTCTTACATTCATGATCCAGAATTAATTTATACTTAAAGTCTTTTTATGTTCCAAAATTCTTTAGTGCCATTATTTATAAGAAGTAGTATGTATTAGAAGGCTGGGAACATAGCTCAATGGCATAGCACTTGCCTAGCATTCATGAGAACTTAGATTCAATCTCCAATATGAAAAAAATTACTGATTACCTGTCAGCTTTGTATATTGGTCTGATGGAGGTTCTACTACACTTCTCTGGGACTTTCTTCTTCTCTTTCATGCAAGCATTTCCCTTGATGATTATCTTAATAATATCTAGTCTCCTAACCCATGAATATGGTATTTTTCTTTTATTTAGACCCTGCTTGATTCCTCTTTGTGACATTTTATAATTTTCAGTGTTCATGTGTTCCACATTTTTAACAAGTTTATTCTTAAATATATTACTTTTGATACTATTATAAATGGAGTTTTCAAATTTCATTTTCTCATTGCTACTTGCTGGTCTGTATAAATACAGTTGATTCTTATGTATTTATCTTGTATTCTAAGACCTTGCTGAATTCACCAAATAGTTCTAGAAACTTGCTAGCAGAGTCCATAGAATTATCAACATACATTATCACATCATCTGCGAATATAGACTGTTTACTTTTTTCTTTGTAGTCTTTATCTCTTTTTCTTTAATGCATTAACTAGGACCTGCACTGTAATGTTGAATAGAAGTGGTAAGAGAGGTGCTCTTCCTACAAACTTTAAGTAAAAAATAACGAAAGGGTCAGTGCTCAGTATGAATTTAGCTGTATATTTTGTGTTTTCATTTTTGTTTCTGGTTTTTGCAAATGTCTCTAATTTGGCTGAGGATATTTTCTTTTATTCCAAGAAAGATGAGAGAGGCCTTTCATTTTGTAAGTAAATGGGTATATTAATAAAGATTTCTTTTACTAGGGATAGGGCCTATTTGTGTAAATTTATCACATTAACTTTAAAAAGTGTGTACTTTTCCATTGTTTGAGGTACTACTCATAAACATTAATTAAGCAAGACAGCAATGTGTTCAGACCTTTGCTAATAGACAAATATTAAAATTTTTAACCATGATTGCTAAATTTGTCTATTTCTCCTTCTGATTTTGTCTAACTTTGTTTCATACATTTTGAAGCTTTTAAATTATGGATACACACTTATGATTCTTTCTCTTCCTGATCAACCGTTCTAAAATGGCTTTTATAACTGGTAATTCTTTTAGCACGAACTTGTTGTCTGATGCCCGTGTAGCTGATCCAGCTGTTTTACAGTGTCTGTTGCATCATTTTTTCAAATTTACTCATCTTCAGTCAATCTGGATCTTTGTATTTAAAACGCAGCTCTTAGACGCAGCATACAATTGGGTCACGTATTTTTATTCATTCTGACAACTTCCAACTTATACTTGGGCTGTTTAGTCTATGATCATTTAATAGAATTAGTGATTTGGTTAAGTTTAGGTTATTTCCCTATTTGCTTTTTATTCATCTCTTCTCTATTCAGTTGTTCTATTCACCTTTTCTTGTCTTTATGATTATTAAAATAGCTTTTAGCTTATTTTAACTTCCCTATTACTTGCCATATTTTTAAGCTCTAAATATATTTATGATTGCTCTAGAAAGTATGGTATACACAGTATCCTTAATTTTTCACTGTACAAAAGTACAAAATTTTTCTGTAGGTCAACCTAGACCTGACATAGGCCTGAGGGAAAAATACAAAAATACTCTAAGTGTATTTTTGTTGTAACAGAACCATCTAGTAGCACGTAGCGCAATTTGTGTATACAAAGGATGAGCAGAAGGAGGGGAAGAGGATTTAGGGAAGACTTCCAGGAAGAAGAACTATCTGAACTGTGTCTTGGAAACAACCAAGAGTAAGATAAAACTAAGGTACAGAAATGGATATTTCAGATAAGGTCAGAGATTTAAAGTACTGTGCTAAAGTTAATCGCTGTATCTGATTCTGACCATCATCCTTAAGTTATATACAATGATAACCTTAGGGGAAATGGGTAAGGAGCTTACAATTTCCTGTATTAATTTTGCAACTTTCCTATAAGCCTAAAGTTAGTTCAAAATAGAAATTATTTTAAAAGAAAAAAACTGAAGTTTCAACCAAAAGGCAAATAAGGCAAGGCAGGGTGGACCACATGTGGACTATACAGTCTATCTGGAGCCTTGGGAACATGCAGAAGAAATGTCGGATGAAGCTGAAGACAGATGTCAGGTCTCACAGAGCTTTATAGGTCCTGTTAGGAGTTTAGATTTTACCCCTAGGAAAATAAAGAGCTATGAAAAACAGTATACATGGTCAGATAGTGAGAGAAACTTTACAAATGGCCAGTCAAGAGCTGGTAAGGCCCAAAGTAGGGTGGAAAGAAGGCAGAGAAGTGAGCATGTAGCCATGAGAAGGACCTGACGATGGGTGAGTAAGAAAAGAGAGTAACAGGATGGTTTGAACGTTGATAGCCTATAAATTCAAAACCAGACAAAACTAAACCATGGTATCAGATGTTGGGGCAGTGATTACCCTCGCAAAAGCACAGGTTAGGAGAGGGCAGAGAGCAGGGCTGGTAGTATTCTTCCCCTTGATCTGAGTTCTGTTTACATGGGTGTGTTCACTTTGCGAAAATTTGTAATGCTGTGTACTTATGAAACTTTCTATATGTTTATTTGTCTTGGTTACTCTGCTAGGTAAAAAAAACCACCCTAAACTCAGTGTCATAAAGCAATAGCCATTTTATTATGCTCACAGATTCCAAGGGTTTCAATAAGACATGGCGGCATGTCTCCCGCCCTGCTATCTGGAATCTTATCAAGAAAGCTCAAATGCTTGGGGGTGACTTGAGGATGGTGGACCAACTAACTCAGAAGCTTCTTCAGTCACATGCACAGTGCCTCAGCTAGGACGAGTCAAATACTACACTCAGCTAAGACTGTCAACCAAGTGTCACAATGTGGTGGCTCCAAATGACAGCATTCTGAGAGTAAGTATTCTAAGAGAACCAGAAGAAAATATCATGGTTTTTCATGATCCAGCCTCAGAAATCACACATCATTCTTGCTATATTCTATTGGTTGAAATAGTCACAAGGGAGCAGCCTTGATGGATGCATGGGCATTTTAAATTTTTGCTTAGTACTTACTTGCCATACATAGTGATTACATCATCGTGGAGAGTTGGTCTATGTACAAGCCACATCTTAATTCTTTTTCTATCCCTTTCTTCCCCCTCTCCTTCCTTGGTCCCCTCCCCTTTGTGCAAAAGATCTATATCCCCATTTCCTATTATCTGTTTTTTGTACTGAGACGGCGTGGTAGACTGACCAGAGAAGGAGGCGCAACCTGCTAATCACAAAATCCCAGGTCACACACACAGAATGGTTCCCAAAGCCCCGCACATGGACTTCTTGAGAGAACTGCAGCACGTTTTCTGTAGGTCAGCCTAGATCTGACATAGGCCTGAGGGAAAAATACAAAAGACAGTCAGCTTTGAGCTTTTATGTAGCCCATACCTTTTGTGTAGTCCTACAGAGTGCACTTCTTTTCCTATTTTACTTGGCCTAATCTCACTCTCCTGTTTCTTTTCCTATCTTTAAAAACAATGTAAGACCTTATTACCATTCATTTGCACTTACCTTGACCAATTCTTTGTTCAGCACAGAACAAATCTAGAAACTACCTCTAGAGGGACACTCCAGAACCTCAAGACCTAACAACAATACTGTATGAGACAGCTTCATGTAATCTATGTATGGTACGTAAAGAAGTCTTGAAGTCATGCAGGTCTATCTGATCCCCACCCTACCCCATCTGTTCTGACACAGCTATCATGAGCATTACACCTACATACTTTAAACTCCACAATATTTCTTTTGCTTAAAACAGTTGTAGATATAATAAGGAAATTAGGAGGAAGAAAGTAAAAACCAAATGGTCTTTAGTATTGATTCAGAGAGCTACTGTTTCTGATGCTCTGCATTCCTTCCTTAGGATCTCAGTTTTTATCAGACATCAGTTTCTTCCAGCCTAAAATATTTCCTTTAGTATTTCATGGAATGCAGGTCAGCTTCCAATAAATTCTCCCTTTGTTCTTCTTATTTGAAAATTTCCTTACTTAACCTAGTATATTGGAGGCTATTTTCACTAAATGTCGAATTCTGGGGTGTGAGTGTTAAAATTTTATTATTATTTTTTCCTTTCAGTCCTTTAGAGATGTTTCATATTCTTCTGGTCCTCATAATTTCTCATGACTTGGAGCATTGCAATTCTAACTACCTAGTTTCTTTTAAAAACTAGTTTTTATTACTGTCTTTTCACAGAAAAGAATAACTGACCTAACTAACTGAGAGATTAGAGGAGAATTTTTAGTGCTTTTCATTTTCCTCTCGTACGGATTATTTTTTTTCCTCTTGTAAATAGAGGATTGTGAAATCCAGAAGTCTCCAGCTTGCCCTTGAATTACTACTCGATGCCCCCTGGGGAAGAAAAGGAAAGCCAGAGCATCCTTTTCTGGCCTCAGGATGTGTGTTCTCTGAATGATTCTTTGGAACTGAGATGAGAGGGAAGAGCTGTCTTTGATGAGGAGCTTTTAATCCCAGGCGTACGGGGAAACTGGGCTTGTGTAAGGGTGGCATGGGGCTGGAATTAAGCCTTTAATTATCAAGAATAAAACTTCAAGGGCTCTTCAGTCTTTCCGGAAACACTCAGTCTGGGCCCAGATGAAAAAGGAAGGAGGTAGTACACCCACAGGTCTAAGTGGTGTGTGTAAACAAGAGGAGATTAACTTCTGATAAAATAAGAAGAAATAAAACATTAAAATGAAGGAAACAAAGCCACCTGCGGGTCTGCTCTTTTAAGCTACCCCTCCCAGCCCCTGCAAAACACTCACCGTTTAGGTTCCCAGCTGCATTTATCTTTGGCCTTCTCTAACAGGGTTTTGAAGATGTGTCCTGTCCTAGCACGCACATGTGCTTTAGGCTGTTAAGTGTCTACAAAGGCCCACTCCCCAGTCACTGCCAGTGTGTGCAGCTTGCAGACACTGCAGGCTGGGGGGCCAGATGAACGACTTCCAGTTCTGGCTCACACCACTGACAGCTCTGTGACCTTGGCTATGTGTCTTACAAGCTCTGCCTTTGATCTTTTTGATTTAAGAAAATCAATACTCAATATTTAACATCCTTCTTCACAGTTTCTATGTCAGGGACTTTTTATACTTGTGAATGTCCAGCTTTCCTCTCCCTCTGGGAACACAGTCAACATGCATTTCAGACGCACTCTGGAATCTGATGGGTACAGGAACTGAGTTCTACCCAAGTGTAAGAACAAACGACACACCCCCGTTTACAGGCCTGGCCAGAATCGTGCCACATGATTCTCCTTGGTCCCTCTTCTCACAGTCTCCAGCCCTATAAATGGTGCCAGGATAGACATCCGACCAGGAACACCCAAAATGGATTTTTGCCTGGGCAAAAAATAAACCTGTATTGTATTAAACTTCTGTGATTCAGAAGTTGTATGTCATTGCAGTTAGCCTTGCTAATTAATACGCTTAAGTCCTATAGCCGGGTGCGGTGGCTCATGCCTGTAATCCCAAAACTCGGGAGGCTGAGGCAGGAGGATCTATGTGAATTCGAGACCAGCCTGGACTACAAGGTGAGCTCAAGGCCAGCAGTTCTGTCTCAAAAAGACCAAAAAAAAAAAAAAAAAAAGCTTAAGTATTAGATGGGAAATATAATACTACTTGGTAGAATTGTACTACTAGTAAAGATTAAATGAAAGGAAGTACATAAGGTACCTGAGGGTTTGGTATACATCTGAAGGAAATTTGATAAATGAAGCAAAAACTTGAGATCCAAAGAACTTCAATGCCAATCCATACTCCTAAGCACACTCATCTCTGCAAACTAAATGATTGCAAACCGATTCCCATCTTTAGGGTAGATGAACACTTTCTTAGTGATATTTTATATATATACCAGTATAACATATACACATGTACGTGTCCATGTACATTATTTACATGGATTTTTACTTATATATTTCCTCACACAAAATATGGAAGTTTTATACCCTTTGACCATCTCTCCAACCCCAGGCTCCTTCCAAGTATGACCAATTGGCAATCTAGCATCAAATATATGTACTTACAAATATATTTACTTACAGAAAATACATAGCATTACTTTATTTTATTTTGAATAAGAGATGTACTACAGGAATCATTCTGCAGCCTGCTGAGTCCAATCCTTAAAATGCCCCCTGACTCTTTAATGACAGCCCTCTTCTCAGCTGTACCTGGTTGATCTAAAAGCCAAACGATGCCTTTATTTCTTTCTGATCCCAGGTTGCTGCTTCTCATTGTTCTATTTATGAAGTTCTTGTTTCTTTGCCCAGAAAGCCCTCAGAGTGGAAATGAGGAAGAGGGTCTGAGAGCATTGATCTTATCACAGGGTAAAACTTGACACAGACCCTTACAACATGCTTGTCCCCTCACCTGGTCATTAGCTGAGAGTTCAAAAAGAGGAAAAGGTTCCATGCAGGGCTGTCTTTTACCAGGAACCAAAAGGAGGGCACAGTTCCCCACTGCAACAGGAGCCCTTGACACACTGTCCAAAGAGAAAAGGCAAAATCCAACACATTTAAATGACCAGATCCTGCGCAGCAAAGTCAGTTGTTAAACAGTGATAGCCATGTCACTTTGACACACCTCACACCAATGATCACACAGCCTTTGAAAGGCAAGATGCTGCTGCTGAGAGACAAAGCTTTGCCACAGACCTGTGTGGCCAAAAGGCAACATACACATTTCGAGTCCCCGAACATACTGAGGAATGGGGAGCTTGCTACCTCAAAAAGCCACCTCCTGCATTGTAAGGCAGCTTAACCAGCTTAGTTTTATTCACTGAAACTTTAGATCTTATTCTTGCTTAAATCAGCCAAGGGTACTTTTGCTTAATTTGGAAGAAAGTAGGAAATTGGCATTTGACAGGATAGGGTCTGAGGAGGTCCCCAGAAGAGGAGATGGGGACCCAACTTGACCTCTCCACTCCCACAGAGTAGGTTTGTCAATTTCATCATTAAAAAAAGATTTCAGAGTGCATCACTGAGATATCAGTGGACTTCTTATACTTGTGAATATGTATAAGTTCATGTTGTATAAATTCATGTTGACTATACATGGAGATATGTTTTAAAATTTTTAAAAACACTATTCAAAGGAGGCTTTGGTAAAGAGACTAGCCACAAAACAAAAGAACAAAAGAACAGGCCTAGCTTTTATGGTTTCGGTGGGGTGGGCTAGGGGCTGGTACCTTTTAATCTTGAGTGTGGCCTGGAGTTTAGAGGATTTCCTCCCAGTGCCAGATATGGATCAGTGGGCATTTCCACTCTTGGAGACTCCTGGGTCCCCCGCAGTTACAGCACACCTGATCCTTGCCTTGAGAAGAGTGGGAGGTAAGGAGAGGGTGCATCACGTACATAGTTGAGTAGGGGAGAATGGAGGGAAAGAGATGCTGCAGACTTTATTGGGTGAGAGGTCATGGATTAAGGCTTGAGATTCCGTATCTCTTGTTCTGTGCAGTAACTGTCCTCTGTCATTCTTGCTTCTAGAGTGGTGCTGAATGCATTAAATCCCTCTTGGATGTGATCAGACCCCATTTCTGTTCCTGTCTCTGTCTCTGTGTATGTATGTGTGTGTCTCCCTCTGTCTCTGTCTGTCTGTCTGTCCCTCTCTCTCTTTCTGTCTCTTAAATCTGAGAAATTCCAAACCTACCTTCTTTGGAGCTGATCAAATCTCCAAAGCAGCTTAGTTTCAACTAAATACTTTTCCTTTGGTGCCAACTTTCTCTTCATCGTTAGCAAACTCCTTAACAATGCTATTGGTATTGTTTATTATAAAGTTGTCTGAAATGCCATTTTTAGATTAACTCTCCTTTTCTTTTTTTATATCTCCTCTGGAAGTGGGGATCAAGGTTCTCCTTGGGTTATAGGATATGTTTGCCAAAGCAGAAATCCAAGAGATTACCTGTCATAACATATCTCTTACTATTTAATGCTGTTTTTACTAATTCTCATTTCAATGACTGCAATCCCATCAGATTTCCTGTTGGAAATATTAACTCACATCTTTCTATGGCAGAGGCACCAACATAGTCAAAAAGGCTGTAGACTTCTTGATGGTGCCTTATACATGGAATGCAATATTTTCCATGCATAGAAGAGACTTGCTGCAAATTGTATTTACCATATACGCTGAAGAACACATTTTCCTAAGGAAACCAAAATATTGGGTTCTGTCCTTTTGATGAGATGCACATTTCCTTTTAAGAGACAAAAATCTTCAATCAAGAATTTGAATAGTGTTTCACAAAAATGTCATCTGGTTAACTTTAGGATGCTAAAACCTTTTTTAAGATTTTGCTTGGCTTTTGTCCCATGTCATTTTCACTTTATTGTGTGAACTGAGTGAATCTTCACTCCTTTTGAGCAGCATTTTGCCTGTTTTATTTCTTTCAGTTATGTAAAACATTCCGATAGCTTGCTTGGCCTCAGCTAGGCTCACTGGCCAACTTTAAGCTTGATTATTGCCAACTCCAGGGTAGTTCAGGGCTTGTTGAAATGCTGCCAGGGCAGGACTGGGCAAGCAACT